>VXCM01002262.1:0-28115 GCA_014773175.1 Lucifuga dentata
AATTATAGGCCTATTAGCATACTTCCAGTTTTGTCCAAGGTAGCAGAGAAATGGGTAGCTGAGCAACTAATCTCACATTTAAATAACAGCCCCTTCCCTTTACATCCTATGCAGTTTGGCTATAGATCCAGTCTTTAAACAGAAATAGCCATTTGCCTTATTTTGGAAAATGTTAAATTTATATGGATGGGGGGGGGGGGGNTTTTTTTTTTTTTTTTTTTTTTTTTGGATTTAAAAAAGGCTTTTGACACAGTTAATCATAACATTCTTCTTATCAAACTATCTACATTCAATTTCTCTCTACAAACTCAACAGTCAACCATACTTAAGTATAGAACAGGTGTTCCACAGGGATCCATTTTAGGACCGCTGTTATTCAGCTTATATATTAATGATTTGCCATCAATTAGTGCAGATGTTTCAATACAAATGTATGCTGATGATACGGTTGTTTATGCACATGGAAAAAACAAGTCTGAAGTGGCATCTAAACTATCAGCTGCCATGATTCATATCAGTGATTGGTTAAACCACTCCTGTTTACAGTTAAATATAGCAAAAACTGTAACCATGTTCTTCACAAAAACTACAAATAACACTGACAATCCAGTCATTACAGTTGCAGGAAAACCAATACAGAATGTTTCAAAAGTTAAATATTTGGGTATTGTCCTGGATTCCCAACTGTCATTTAAGTCTCATATAAAATAAACTGTTAATAAAGTAAAATTCAATATTTCCAACTTCAAATTTGTCAGAAGTTCCATGTCATTTTCTGCTGCAAAGATGTATAGTGATGCTATGATCCTTTCACATATTACTTACTGCATCACCAGCTGGTCACAAGCCAATCAGATGACTTTAAAAANTGATCCTTTCACATATTACTTACTGCATCACCAGCTGGTCACAAGCCAATCAGATGACTTTAAAAAGCCTAGAACCTTATTTAAGCAGTCAGTAAACATTTTTGATAAAAAACCAAACCATTTTCATCATTGCAATATCCTGAGCAAACATAAACTTCTGAACTGGGANTTGATAAAAAACCAAACCATTTTCATCATTGCAATATCCTGAGCAAACATAAACTTCTGAACTGGGAAAACGTAATCAAATACGCAAATTTATGTCTGGTTTTTAAAATTATACATGGTTTAGCCCCTCCACCGCTGAAACAGTTTATTACTTTGAGAACAACTGCAAACACAACTGGTGGCGTTTTCAAGAGAGACGCATCGTTAAGTTAAGAAAGAGTGCGTTTGGCCAGTCTGCCGTTTCAGTTCCAGCTGCACAACAATGGAATACTACACAGCACACATTAGAGCTCTAATACCTTTAATCCATTTGCTAAGGAACTAAAGAAATGGCTGATAGATACTCAAATTTGCAAACACTGATTTCTGCATTTGAAGGGTAGAGGAAGGGATTTGTTTGTTTATTCCTGTCAGATCTGGTAATGTAATTATTAGATCTGTTATTTGAAATATATGTGATTTTATGATATGTTTTTTTTTTTTTTAGAATTGTTACCTATTTCTTGTTGATGTGTTTAGAAGTATTTTATGGATCTGTATTTTATGTAATGTATTATGTGGTTTAATTATTTTGTATTGTATAGCCATTTTGTCATCCTACTATGGGACTATGGATGAAAATTAGTCAGGTTTGGCTAAATCTGGCACATTTACATTTTATTGTTTATTAATGTGCATTNATGAAAATTAGTCAGGTTTGGCTAAATCTGGCACATTTACATTTTATTGTTTATTAATGTGCATTGCCCCATTATGAATAAAAATAAACTGAAACTGAAACGGTGAAATCAAAAGTAATGCAAAGTGCGACCAAATGTAACGGAGTAAAAGTATATATTTTTTCTTCATAAATATACTCAGGTATGAGTTAAAAGTCTCCTGCAATAAAACTACTCAGTAAAGTACAATTTTGTGAAAAAATTTATTTAAGTAAATGTAAATGTTAGGGAGTAAATGGAACGTGTTACTACACACCTCTGCTGTAAAACAAAAAACTTACTACACTTCTTTAAGACATTTATAATTTTGAGGCTCCCAGAACAACCAGCCTGAAGCTCTGAGCTTTAAACACCATGATCAAATGTAAATATTAGGTTAAATAATAATAAAAAAAAAAAACTTTGTGGAGCTCAGGATAACATAAAACCCATCTTCCAAATTCAACTTAAGCCATAAAACACCACATAGAACACATCACACACACAACATCATCTCCACATATCTGGAGGTTTCTGCGTCATGACACGTTCTTGATGGGTTGCTGCTATTCAGACTGGCAAAACTATCACCATGAATATGTGAAACATCTTCAGACGGCCGGTGGAAAATGTTCTCTGATGAGATGTGGAGATATATCTGCATTTTAATGAGGTTTTCAGCTTGTGTGTGGGTGGAGTTTATGCTTTTACATGGTGCAGGGGGAATCGCCAAAGCATTATCAGCTGGAGCTCCAGTTGGGCTGGGTCAAAGGTCAAGAGAAGGTGAAGGGATTCTAAATTCACTGCTTGTACATCAAATCTTTTATTTTATTTCTTTACTTTTTTCAAAACACCCATTTTCTGGGCACAGCTGCACCAACATCTGTCAGTTCCATTCATGTCTGTAAAAACATTGGGCTATCCTTTAAAAGCCATGTTGGATGTCCAGCAGGTGAAGTTTCTTCATGTTCAGTTGGAGAAGCAGCTAGAAATCGGATGATTTTTGATGTTTTGCTGCATGAATGTCTCACTCCTGCTTTAAACCCGTTTGCTGTCACAAACTCTCTGTTACACCTCTCTCTCTCCCCCCTGAGAAAGAGGTAATCAACCTGGATGGCTGATTCTTTTCATAAATTTTAGTATCACCTTATTTCAGGCTTTGCTGCCTCTTGGCTGCCATTAGCCCCCTGCAGGCAGCAGAGGCCCATCTCCCATACACACCACTCCTGTTATGAGCTTTGCCTTCACTCACAGCATTTCTGTCTGCACACATCCTAGGTGGGGCTTTCACACACAGACCAAATCTGTCATTCTTCTGTCAGGACCCCTCCCTCTTGACGTTTCTTTTTTTGTTTGTTTAACTGACATAGTGTCCTCTTTGTGTAGGACTGATTTAATGTGATAACAAATACACTATGGTCTAACACTCAGAGCAGGTACATGTTATGCAGCAGTTTACAGGGTTTTTTTATGGAGTCTAGGGTGCTGCGTTTGAGTCAGGGGAGTCATTTAGCGAATGATAGATTGCGAGTCAAAATTGGAGAGTAAATAAACGAGAGAACAGAGGAGAATGCAGATGCTGTTGTTGCTTGTTTTTTTTTTTTTTTTTTTTTTTCTCCCTCAAACAATGCACCCAAGCAAACCTGTTCAAACCTTCTGTGGTCGTAAAAGCTGAATATGTGTGAATTTTTTTTTTTTGTGTACGTAGTTTTACATGTTGACAAACGCATAGCGTTATTTTTAATGCACAAATAAATGTGCATTAAAAAACAAATGCAGGGAAAACAGTATTCCCTGCATACATCAAGTATATCAAGTATAAATTGTCATTAAAGGACCATACCACCCATTTTGCATGTTTGAGCCCAATATAGTCAATTTTCATACACGTAGCGTTACTGACAATCATTTCCCAAAGCATACTACTGGAATGGTGAATTAAAAATGTTTTTCCTACCTTCCAGACCTCCATTGGTTTTAGTTCATTCTGTTATTAAAATCAACTTGTTGATACTTGAAACATTCTTGGGATAGGTAATCCATCATCACCAACAAGACGTGTATTCAGGCTTTTTTAGAAGTTATGTAATTTTAGTGTTTAAGCTCAATAAAAAGCATGCAGTGAATGTATGCCTCTACCAGGGAATATAGTCCCAAAAGAAGACCTGCAGTTATGGAAAAATTTAAAGGACTGTGACTTTATAAGGCTGCGTAACTATTAGCAGGAGAAACATGGATTTTTAAGGTGGGTGTATCACTTGAATATTTGATTTTGAAAGATATTGCAAAATATCAGGAAGACTGAAATATAGTTTTATTCTTTGGGAAATGATTGTCAGTAACATAACATGTATGAACATTAAATATATTAGGCTCAAACATGCAAAATGGTGGTATAGTCCTTTAAGGGCATTTTCATACTGAACTTGTTTTGAGCTTTTTTTTTTTCCCGAACTCATAAGTTCAATTTGGCATATGTGAACAAAGCAATCAAACTCGTCCACACCAAAGTGATTGGACAGAGACCACCCTGTCCAGTTGGTCTCTGTCGAACAGTGGAGTGCTTTGTCTGTGGTGTGAACATGATCTGCAATAGTGCTAAACAACTATGAGGTAATAGATTTATTGATGCATTGATCAGTGGAGAACCAAAGATGTGTGCGTGTGTGTGTGTGTGTGTGTGTGTGTGTGGTTAATACACCTGCGCTAAANCAAAGATGTGTGCGTGTGTGTGTGTGTGTGTGTGTGTGTGTGGTTAATACACCTGCGCTAAAGTTTGTTTTACATGAGATGTACTCATGTACTTTGAGATATCCCCGTTCCATGTTGGCAGCACGTCTTCTTCACGGAAGGTGCAGTAAGGTGGTTTTCTACACTGTCTCAAAGTCTGCTGCTGCCATAGTTAGAATAACGTGGAATACGACTAGGGAAGGATCCAAATCCAAACCATCTTGTGCTGAATGTGAAGAAGAGAGAGGAGATCATGTCCAATCCTAACATACACCACACACCAGTCATTATTCATCATCAGGTCAGCTCATACAAATACGTAGGAGTGCATACTGACAGCATGCTCAGCTTGAGGGTACAGGTGGAGGTGTTCTAAAACAGAGGCTGTATTTTCTGAGCAGATTGAGACTGTATGGCATCAACCAAAATCTGATGTTTCTGTTTTACTGGGCCGTTTTGCAGAGTGTATTCCGATATGGAATAACTACCTGGTTTGGGAATTTGATAGTTCAGCTAAAATCCCAAATTGCTGGCCTGGTTAAATCTGCTATGAAAATTGTGGGTGTTATAATCTATCCACCTGTTCATCTAATTTATGAACAGTCTCTGGAAAAACAAGCCATCATGTCCGATTCAAGATGCACTGTAGGTTCAAAAAAAAGTCTTAAACTGAACTTACTTGTAGACACCCTGAAACACTCCTTTATACCCATGTTATAAAGACTCTAAACACTATGAAATGTTGAGTGTTACTGGCTGTGTGAAAGTGTGTGTGTGCGTGTGTGTGTGTGTTGGGGGGGGGGNTTTGGGGGGGGGGAGTATATTATACGATGATGTATTTATCCTGTTGGTTTTGGTTCTATGTATTATTTTAACTGCTTATGCTGGCTTGTTTTTGTACTGTATTTTGATATCTTGGAATTTTGGAGTCCAACACAAATTTCCCTATGGGACAAATAAAGTAGGTCTTATCTTATCTGATCTGATCTGATCTGATCTGATCTGATCTGATCTGATCTTATCTTATCTTATCTTATCTTATCTTAAATTCCATCTTTGTCCCTTGTTATTTAGTTTTCCCAGCATAATAAACATTTTCCTGTTTTGACTTTCTTTCTCCCGCTCCAGACATTTCTGACCAATGAGCAGGGAAAGCGTTGTCACATGACTTTTGCTGATAGATTTTGGTTTGATCAGATGCCATCCTGTGTGAAACAACAAATAAATAAGCATTGTAACAATTAAGTCCCTGATTTGGAGCAGAGCAGACGAGCTACAGGTCTGAAGACAAGCTAAGAGTTTGCAAAGAAACGTGACGCTCAGCAGGATTGGTGTACAGTCAACACGTAACACGCAGAGGAACATAAGCAGTATCGAGCGTGTATTAATGCTAAATGAAAGTCAGCATTGCTCACATGTTTGGGTTTGGCATGTTTCTGTTTTTAGATATCACACAGGAATATCATGACTTGGAGTTTTCTTAGACCATCATGCTGTGCTGAGTTTGGAGCAGGTAAGCATGTCCTGTCTGTCCCACACTCTCCATGCATGCCACAGGCTAAAATCATTATCTTTGATTGCTGATCGAACAGACAGCAGAGAATGCACTGAATTTCAGAGGAGAGAAAGAAACATGGAGCGGGTGAGCTGATGTTAGGAAAGCTGCACCCTGTGGCTCGATGGAGACCAGCAATGCCTGGAAAAAGAAGGAATGTGAATTGGATTTCTTTTAGCCAACCGTAAAGGGAAAAAAATCTGAATATCAAAAACTACATCCAGAAAAAGATAAATAAATAAATAAAAAACATGGAATACAGAAATTATTAGTTGTGGACAAAATATTCTCCAGTGTCAGCTGAGCATCTTTGATTTAAGATACCAACTCAAACTACTGACCCCCCTCCACACACACACACACACACTCATGCACGTACACACACTGGGGAGGGAGAGTGTGATGTGAGTGTGCGCTGGATGGAATCTGACAGACATTCCTGACATCTGCTGTGAAACTGAACCAACATAAAGCCTGAAAACTTTTTCATGCTGATGAAACGTTATAAACATTCAGATTTTTTCAATTCAGATTTCAGAAAACAAAGAACTGGCTAAACTAAGACAATGCTTTGTCATTGTGCATTATTTTATTTTATTTTATTTATTTATTTATTTTTTTTTTTTGACATTTCACAGAATAGTTGAACTGTTAATCAGTAGATTAATCAGTAATAAAATAACTGTTGACATCACAAAAACATAATTTTCTATTAGTTTGTAACTTTGACTATAAGTTTTGCTTTCCATTATCACATATTATTTCTCAGAAATTATTACTTTAAGATAACATCTAAACTTATGTCAAGAAAATGATTCTATCATGATAAGAAAATCAGCAAAGATTTAAATATATACTGTATGCTATCTGGCCTTTGATAATGTAGAGGGGAAAATTAAGAGTTAAAGGACCATACCGTCCATTTGGCATGTTTGCATGTTAATATATTCAGTTTTCATACATGTTACATTACTGACAATCATTTCTCAAAGGATAAAACCGTATTTCAGCTTTCCTGATATTTTGCTAAATCTCTTAATCTTTCAAAATCCAATATTCAAGCGATACATCCACCTTAAAAATCCATGTTTTTCCTGCTAATAGTTACGTAGCCTTATGAAGTCACGGTCCTTTAAATTTTCCCATAAACACACTATATTCCCCGGTAGAGGCATACATTCACTCCACACTTTTTATTGAGCTGAAACGCTAAAATTACATAATTTCTAAATAAATCTGAATACACGACTTGTTGGTGATGATGGATTACCTATCCCAAGAACGTTTACAGTATCAACAAGTTGATTTTAATAGCAGAATGAACTGAAACCAATGGAGGTCTGGAAGGTAGGAAAAACATTTTTAATTCACCGTTCCAGTAGTATGCTTTGGGAAATGATTGTCAGTAACGTTACGTGTATGAAAATTGAATATATTAGGCTCAAATATGCAAAGTGGATGGTGTGGTCCTTTAATGTGAAGCAGAGGTAATGAGAGGAAGAAGGGGGAGAAAAAGTGAAAAGGTATGAAAAAAGGCAGACAGAAAGAGGTGATGTTCAGAAACACCTCAGCAGCAGAACGAGGCAGGTATGTAATTTGAGAATTAAGATTGTGTGAAAGTGTGAAAGTTTGTATGTATGTTAATGGCCACCTGCCTCAGCCCATAGACGAAGCTTTCATGTGCACTCAGGAAAAGCAGGAAGCCACCAAAACCACTCGTATGATGCACAGTGAATGTTGCTTGTCATTTGGTGAAGCTGCTAGCATGGAAACACATGTAGCAGCACGTTACTGCATGCACGAGTCTCCACCAGAAAGCATCACCACCATCACACCAAAGCCATTTCCCTGCAGCAAGAAGCTGTGATCTCTGCGGCCTGTGGATTGGTCCTGCTGAGGTCTATGAAGTAATTTGTTTTATAGATTATAAAAAAAAAAAAAAAAAAAAAAAAAAAAAAGAAAAAAATTTACAACAAAAAGTCACAGTTTGCAGTTTGCCAGCCTGGCATCTCCCACAAACAATCAAACAGCCCTCACGGGTGCATAAATTCTCAACATATAGATTTATTAAATGACTGAAAGCAACTCTTCCTTTAAAGGAAGTATTGAGAAACTTTGTGACAAAAATAATAATTAAGCTGTGATGCAATTGGAAAATTGTCCTTGTGACTGTAATCAGTGATTTGAGTTTATTCCTTACAGGATTTACACCATGAAGCAGCTCCATCTGATTTTTATCTTATCTGTGCCTATAATAGCAAATGAGGACTGTAGAAGATAGGGAAAAGTGCAGCTCCTCCATGAGGAAGATAAAAAAAAAAAAAAAAAAAAAAAAAGATGTTCAATTTCAGGATAATAATTCAGGATAATAATAAATAATAGTAATTTTGTGGAGCATTTATAAAAACAAAGAGGAAAAAGGATGTTTCAGAGGTCAGAAACGTACATGAACAAACCTTTGATATCTGAGTTAATAATGTTAATATATTTTATTATAGTGCATAGTTATTTATTATGTTTAGTATATATTTATCACAGTGTATATTATATTTATTATAATGTATAATAATAATAATAATAATAATAATAATAATAATAATAATAATAATAATAATAATAATAATAATTTGATAAGTTGACAGTTCAGAATTTTCCTCTTTCAGTGAAGATTCTGATGATTCTCCCTACTTTTGTCCAAATTTGAGACAAAAGAGTCATTAGCTCACAGACAGAGCAAGGCAACCTGAAATGTGTATATTTTGTAAATGTATGTATTTTTATTTTACTTATTTTGTGAGAAAAAAAGTAAATCATAAAGTATAAAGTGAAATGTCATTTGGTAGTAAAATGTCCTGAGACACATCGAAAATATAGTTGCTCTCATAAAATAATATCAGTCTACGTTTTGCAGAGAGAGAGAGAGAGAGAGAGAGAGAGAGAGAGAGACAGAGAGAGAGAGACTGGGCCTTTATTATGTATTCTTTTTATTGCATGGTGTGATTACTGTATAGTGCAGGTTGTGTGCGTAGGGTTGGCGTGAGATGCTGTGGGATGGATGGGAGGGATGAAATGGATGGATGGGTTGGTGGGTGGGTAGGTGGGTGTCTGGGAGNAGGGGTGGGTGGGTGTCTGCATGCTCATTGGGTGTGGCCACGTCCTCATCGCTGCAGATTTATAGTCCTCAATAAGCATCTCCACACTGGCTGCCAAAACCCAAGTCAGCAGCTAATTAAAAGCTTTCCCAGGAATCCCTGTGAAGTCATGGAGCCACTGACACGCAGCCAGCAGCATGTGTGTGTGTGTGTGTGTGTGTGTGTGTGTGTGTGTGTGAGGTATCAGGAGCTTGAGCTGTGTTTTCACAGCTCAAGTGAATGTCAAAATGTCGACTGACAAGTGATCCATCATAGCTGCAGCAAGCTCATTATATGACCATATTAATGTTGTATCTAACTCACGCATGTGGATTTCTGATGCCACTAAATGAATGATGTTTGAGATGGAAATATTAATCACGTGTGTGTGCAGTGTGAGCACAGAAACAAGGCTTTGGCCGTCCAGAACAAGCGATTCAAACCCGCAGCGTGACTTCATGATGGGATTTTATAATATCCGCCTGGTTTGACTCTCAACATTCTTTGGTGATTTTTTTGTATGAAGATGAAAGCATGTTCACAATTTGTAGAAACAAACAAATGTTCCTGGAAACATAAAACTGTTCATCCCTTATTTTTAAGAAACTTAAAAGCTGGGATTTCAGAAGAAGGTGAGGGCTGCAAGTCCCATGTTTCAGCGTCCTGTGAAACAGGTCGCTCTCGGTTGCCCAGCAACACAGCATCATCAAACACAATGTGATCTGTGAAACCTTTGAGCTGCTTTTAAACATTCAGACTCTTTAGCAAAGTTAGGATGCTGTTACACTCAAGTCCAGATCCTTGTTGTAGAAGACCCTTTAACATCTGTGTTCTGTGTGTGTGTGTGTGTGTGTAAGAGTGATAGAGAGAGAGAGAGAGAGNAGAGAGAGAGAGAGAGAGAGAGAGAGAGAGAGAGTAGCCAGAGGGTCACGGAAGGCGATGAGAGGCATTTTTGGAGTTTTCAAGTGTGATTTATTTCCCGAGTGCTACCAGGCCACAGGGAAGACTTTTGTGGCTTGCCAAGACGAGACTTGTTTAGACTGTGGACCACCACTTTACACACACACACACACACACACACACACACACACACCAATGGAAATCTCAAGACTGTGCAGCATCGGCTCATCTGACATTTTCTCCTCAGTCCTCAGCGAGTCATGAACAGAAATGGTCAACACTAACATCTACACTTTCTCATGAAGACTTTTTAGATTGTGTAATTGATCAAATTAGTTCAACTGGTCAACGTGTTGATATGACTTGTATCAGTAAATCATTATGATCGTTCTTCCATTATGAATGGGGTCTATTGGGACCGGTCCACTGGCCGTCCCATAAAGTGGTGCTGAATGATGACAAGCTGATGACACAAGTGTCTTGCATGGTTTATTTCCTGGTGTGCCAGCAGACAGTCTGACATGCATAACCCGTTTCATGGATGTCAAAAATGCAGCAGCCATTTTGAGCCACGCATTGAATTATGGGATGTCTGGAGTGCTGTTGTGTCAGCCAGGCTGTAGGTGGTGGTAATGTGCATTAAAACAATCCAAGAAGAAGCAGAAGAAGGAACCAACTGTAGGGACGTTTGACAGAGCTTTTGAGACATGGAAAACGTAAAGGTTTGAAGAAGTTTTTTTTTTTTTTTTTTTTTTTTTTTTTATGGCTAGAGAGTTTCCTGTGGGTGACCATCAAAAACACATCCTCCATCCGTACAGAGCATCTGACTCGCTCAGTAACGGCGTATCATCAGTACATTTACATCCAGCTACACACCAGTATCTGTCTGTCATACATGAAGGCAGGAATACCACTCAGATGTAGACATGGAAGGAATTCATAGAAGTCCTGGTTTGCTGAATATACATGATGCATTGCATAATGGGAGTATGCAGAGGGCTGACAGGTGAGAAGATGCAGGTGGAGGTGATGGTTTTACATGCCCCGATTTATAAATGCATCATCAAGGCGTGTTACACTGATTTACACCAACTTCAATCTAACTAAGATGTATATATTGGAAAAACTGACTTATTGCCTTAAACCGAGTATAATGGAAGCTTTTAAATGTTCTGAGTGACAGGAATGCGTAGCTAGGTGATGCTAACACATTCTGAGACGCATGTAAAGAAAACGCTTCAATGGACTAAGATGAGAGAAGTATTTAAAATCCGATCAGCAGGTTGAAACTTTCACATGCAGAGAGAAACATCTGATATGTTGTATGAGCGTTTATCTCTCCATCAGGACACGTATGTTCATGGGTTAATCACAGAGGAGAAGCGGGTGGAGTTGGAGTTTTGCTGCTGTAACAGGAGCCTGTTATCACACACTAACACGTCTATTTGACATAAACACACATCAGCATGTCTGATATATATAGTATGTCCTCCATTTCTGTTTACAGAGAGCGTCATCATATTGATGCTGACATCATCATATGCAGATAAAGCAGAACATTACGTAGGAGTCAGAATGGGAAGGAAATTCTGATCTGTGGATTTAGACAGCAGCAGCATTGGAGGATATCTGATATGTATCCGATAAATCCAGCCTATCAAACATCTTAACTTCATTCTTAACTTTCAATTTGTGGAAAAATGACAACAAAGACAAGCTGAAAATCACAACAGACAGCGTGACCACATGATCCACACAAATAATCCCATAATGCATCACACCACTCCAAGATGGCGGTATCCGTGTAATGGCTTATTGAACAATAATTATAATTATTCTCACATGGCCTTGTTACCACCACCACCAAGGAGGTCATAGTATGTCTGTTAATAAAAGTGTAGATGTTTGGATGAAATTTGGAGGACAAATAGATCATTCAAATCATTCAAGCTCAACAAGTGATTACATTTTGGATGTGACTGACATGAAGGTGGCGCTGTAATAACCACTTTTAACATTTTAGCCAATAATAACTTTTTAACTGTAAGTCATAGAATCACTTTTTTTTTTTTTTTTTTTTTTNTTTTTTTTTTTTTTTTTTTGCTCGATTCCTTGGATCTAGACACATTCTCTCATATACACCACACCCATTTCCACCTGATTAGATTTTTCACCATTTTGAATTTCTTCTAAAAATGTTTTTTTTTTTTTTTTTTTTTTTGTATCTCCTTCTACAGTTGTCACAAAATTTTGCATGTAGATCAAGCCAGAAAAAAAGTTCTGACTTTGTTTTTTGATATTCCTTACTCTTTTACTACAATTGGCGGTCAACATTGAGTGGGCGTGGCTTATGCTATCTCATGAATGAATTTGTCTATTGTAACCGAACTTACTGGACATCTGCACAAAAGACATCTGCTAAAAATGAGTCATTACTCAATCTGATCATAACATATACATAATATAACCACAGTAACATTTTGTCAGTAACTTCTCTGGTCATTCTGCTCCAAATGCACCACAAATGCTCCGGTTTATGCTACTATGTTTCATGTTAGATATTAAATTTTATTTCAGGAGATGACATCACCAGGCCCCCAACCATCACCAAATGACCTCTACAATACTCTTTAAAGGGCCATACTGCCATTTTGCATATTTGAGCCAAATAGAATCAATTTTCATACACATAACATTACTGACAATCATTTCTCAAAGCATACTACTGGAACGGTGAATTAAAAATGTTTTTCCTACCTTCCAGACCTCCATTGGTTTCAGTTCATTCTGCTATTAAAATCAACTTGTTGATACTTGAAACGTTCTTGGGATAGGTAATCCATCATCACCAACAAGACGTGTATTCAGGTTTTTTAGAAGTTATGTAATTTTAGTGCTTAACCGCAATAAAAAGTGTGGAGTGAATGTATGCCTCCACCGGGGAATATAGTCCCAAAAGAAGACCTGCGTTTATGGAAAAATTTAAAGGACTGTGACTTCATAAGGCTGTGTAACTATTAGCAGGAGAAACATGGATTTTTAAGGTGGGTGTATGACTTGAATATTTGATTTTGAAAGATTAAGAGATTTTGCAAAATATCAGGAAAGCTGAAATGGTGGCATGGTCCTTTAATATGTAAAAAATGACAGCAGCACAAACAGAAAATTTAACAGCACAAAAGACTGAGGCTATTTTCAGGAGTTTTATGGTAGGGAGGAAAACTTCACTTACTTTTGATGTTTCCTATTTATGTTTGAGTTTGAGCAAGCATTTTCTGTTATCAACCTCCATTAACAAATTCATCAAATCACCTTTATGAGCCTTTCATGTTTCCTGAACACACAGCAGTCAGACGCGTTGTATTTACTCCGGTTATTCCTGCCACGCTGCAGAGTCGTGCCAACGCCTTACAGCTGTACAGTAGATATGGAACTGAAATGGATGATAAAACATAAAGCTCTTAGTGCCTTTTCAATGAGCAGCCTCGTCTCATCCAGTGATTTATCCAGATGAGGAGATGTGTTTTTGACAGATTTCCTTTGTTTCCAGCGAGCTCTTTGAATCTTACCTCAGATGTGCTTTCTTGATTCCTTCAGACAGGATTAAAGATGGTTTAAGATGTACATCTTTTACCCATTTCCTCTCTCTCTCTCCTGACAGCACAGTAAGACAGACTGAATGAATTATATCAAAAAGAAGCAAGCAACATTACTGGCAATCACACTGGAAATGGAGAGGAGTGAGGGGCTCAGGTGAGAGAGAGAGAGAGAGAGAGAGAGAGAGAGAGAGAGAGAGAGAGCATGTCACCCAAATATGTACTGATCATGTGTGCTTCCCACGGTGCTGCTGATTGGAACACATGCTGTATTCAGGTCGTGGCCTTTAACAGATTAACTTATTGAATATGAAAGCTTTGCGTTTGTGTGTGTGTGTGTGTGCGTGTGTTTGTGTGTGTGTGCGTGCGTGCGTGCGTGCGTGCATGCGTGCGTGTGTGTGTGTGTGTGTGTGTTACTTGAACATGATTCAGTGCAGCAAGTGATGTCATATTGACTCAGATTTTCTCAGAAAGTGTGACACTAAAGTCTTTGCTTTATTAATCGCTATTTCGGTGGAAAAATATGTAAAAGCCCAACATTATTATATTTAACTTCAAAATGCTGCAGTTAAAAACCGTACAGTAGCAAAAAGTAGCAGCAGTGTTAAAGTGTCGTACCTCTGGAAGGCTTTTATTTTAAAGGTTCACATTTATCCCAAAACTTTAAACCACCAATCGTTTTCGAGAACAATTTCCCTTTTTAAAAAATGTCAAGACTTTATCAATATTCTCTGTAGATTTTTTTTTTTTTTTTTTTTTTTNGGGAGTTCTTCTGATTATTTTGGAGCTTTCTTTTATTTTATTTTATCATTTATTTTTGAAAATTGTTTTAACAATCATATAGAAAATATCGAATGTTCTACAATCAATTATTTGTTTTTTTTGTTTTTTTTTGTTTTTTTTTTTTTTTAGGTTGTTCTTCATGTTTTGCTGAGTTTTTTCAGATTGCTTTTCTGCTTTTCAACTATAATTTTCTGGAAACAAGAAAACTGATGCATTTGGCACTAATGTAAATATTTGCATAACCATTTTTTAAAAAAAATATATTGCAGCTTTTAGGTGACAAATAAAAGACAAATTCAAAGCAAAGAGAAAGAACACTCCAAAATTTAGAACTGTGAAAATTATAATGAAATATTGATGTTCACAGATATAATCTTAACATCTTTACGTACAAATTAATGGCTCATCAATATTCATATTTTTATTTTGAAAAATAGGTAAAGGAATGTTAGGAAATTCACATGCTAAAACCCTTATTATGTCTGTGTCAAGTTCTACTCAGTGAAATATCAAATTAAACAAAATTATTTCATAAAAAAAAAACAAAAACTATAAAACAGGATTTTCAACATTTTTCTTTAAAAAAAATATTTTAAAAACAAACAAACAAACAAAAAAACCTTCGTGATCATAATCACACCTGACCAACAGGCTTTCAGGCATAGACATTAATGGACTGTCCTGTCAGCATTATTATTATTATTATTATTATTATTATTATTATTATTATTATTATTATTATTATCCAGCTGCTCCTGAGTGCTCAGGCTGGAATCCCTCCCTGAATTTTTATCAGTATTACTATATTATAATAATTACAATGATGTAAATCATTAATAAACACACTGAGGTTTTGTCTGATGCGGGAAGCTTTAGGTTAATATTTGACATCAGACTTGTACTGATAACAGTTACAGCTCATCAGCGTTTTAAAGGAAAGTCAAACATTTGTCTTTAAAACATCTGTCAAAGTAAAACACCTTACTGCTGTATTTAAATGAAGTATTTTGCGTATTTATTACTTCCACCTCTGTTTCTCCATCTTTCTGCCTTTTCCAGCCACCTACTCCAAATGCTGCATCTTTTACCCAAAATGCGTAACAAGTGAGACAAATACTTCCTTTATTTGAAATTTTCCTGATTAGTTTTTTTTTTTTTTTTTTCACGTTTTCCAAGCTGTCTGTTCTCATAGCTCGCAGGGTGGGATGGAGGTTCAAATTTGTCAGCACAAAGTCATTTAGCCAAGAGGCACATGCTAAAAGATTTATGGGGAGAAGCAGTGCCAGGGGTGAGCTTCTCAACTTCCTGCAAGCAGCATCTTTCAGCAGAGAAACGCTGCTTTTCTCCACCATGTTTACATGCAAACAGTGTCAGAGCCGCGAGACGTGACTTCCTGCAAAGCTGCAGCTTTAGATGGCGGCTGACACCAGCAGCGATCTGACACCATGGCTACTGGCTGGCTTATTTGTTTGGGATAAAGGGGGAAGGGGCAATAAAACATAGTAACAGAAATTTAAAAAAAAAAAAAAAAAAAAAAAATTAAAATTAAAATTAAACAAACAAAAAATAAATAAAAATCTGGGAAACAAAAATACACTACAACAGAGCACGTGAATTCTGCCATTTAAAGGACATTGTTCATCTGAGACATGACTGAATACTGAATGCTTCAGTATATTAAAGGACCATACCATCTATTTTGCATGCGTGAGCCTAATATATTCCATTTTCATACATGTTACGTTACTGACAATCATTTCCCAAAAGATAAAACCGTATTTCATCTTTCCTGATATTTTGCAAAATCTCTTAATCTTTCAAAATCAAATATTCAAGTGATACATCCACCTTAAAAATCCACGTTTCTCCTGCTAATAGTTACACAGTCTTATGAAGTCACGGTCCTTTAAATTTTTCCATAAACTCAGGTTTTCTTTTGGGACTATATTCCCTGATGGAGGCATACATTCACTCCATGCTTTTTATTGAGCTTAAATGCTAAAATTATGTAACTTCTAAAAAAACCTGAATACACGTCTTGTTGGTGATGATGGATTACCTATCCCAAGAACGTTTCAAGTATCAAGTTTATTTTAATAGCAGAATGAACTGAAACCAGTGGAGGTCTGGAAGGTAGGAAAAACATTTTTAATTCACTGTTCCAGTAGTATATGCTTTGGGAAATGATTGTCACTAATGTTACGTGTATGAAAAATGATTATATTAGGCTCAAACATGCAAAATGGGTGAAATGGCCCTTTAAGCACGCATTTACACTGATTCTCAACAAATTGTCATTTGTAATAATGGTGAGATTTCTATCAAACATGTAATATATGGCACATCTCTTCCAGCTGCCTTTGCGTATCGTACACTTTCTCACCATCATCATCACTTCTATGAAAGAGGTTATGTCAGTCATATTTGTTAGTTTTTTTTTTTTTTTNTTTTTTTTTTTTTTTGGTAATTTAGCAGGATATTGCAAAAGATACTGGGTTGGCTTCCATTAAATTTGGTGTGAAACAGTAGAGCAAACAAGATCATTTGTAAAAAATTTTTTTTTAAAAATTCATCCATAATTTACTGAACACATTCATATAAGCAGTCCAGTAAAAACTTCCTGAGGAATGAGTAGAACACAGAGACGGGATGCAGCGATCAGTAAGGACTGCATTTTATTCTGTAGACGTTAATAAACTTCACACATTTGCACATCCTTCACCTGAGGACTCATCAGTATTCCAGCTTTTCCATGTTGAATCTAAATGCAGCGGCAAGATTCAGCACCACCTAAAGCTGCTGGTGTTTATTAACCAAACTACTTTACTACATAAAGCTCAAATAAATGACAAATAAAACAAAGATTAGTTATATGTTAGTACTGAAAAGAATACCTGAAAGATAGTAAAATATAATAAAAAATATCAAGCAAGTTTTCTAACAGGTGCACTAAAACCACAGATGTTGTGATGGTTCATGTGTGTATATGCGTGTGTATGTGTGTTTGTGTGCGTACGTGTGTGTGCGTGTGTGTGTGTGTGTGTGTTGTCAGCATAACCAAATAAATGTGATATAATTAAGGAAATGATTCATGACAATCATTCATTTTTAGAAAGGTTATTATATCAATGCTGCAGGTGCACATGCATGTCAAAGCAGGAAAACAGAAGTCTGCTCTGCTGTGAACACACATTTCCACAGGGGGAGAGAGAGAGAGAGAGAGAGAGAGAGAGAGAGAGAGAGAGAGAGAGAGAATCAAACAGTCTTTGTGTCTCCAGTTTGCTGAATGAAATTAATTGAATTTGCTGCGAAATTTTGCTGGGACAGCAATTTACTTTGTCAAACCGGACAAGCTGTCCCCCCAAAAAAACAAACAAGCAAAAAGTGTTTAAAGTACACATCGATCACCTGATAGACTGAAAAAAAGAATCTCACACTGTGTTTTTCAGAGCTGCTTGGTGCTTCAGCAACTGTACGGTTTTGATTGAAGCCTTTTTTTTTCAACGGATGCATCGAAAACCTTTTTTCTAAAAAAAACAAAAAAACAAAAAACGCTTCAAAACGTCAAAACAGTACCTGTCCAGCACACCTGTGAACAACCTCACATTTTACTGTCATCTGACTTCATGGCCTGGCTGATGTCATTGCCTCTGATACGGCCTGCAGTTCTGTGTGTGTGTGTGTGTGTGTGTGCGTGCGTGCACTAAAGCCACGTTGATGTTCTCCTTGTGACATGNTGTGTGTGTGTGTGTGTGTGTGCGTGCGTGCACTAAAGCCACGTTGATGTTCTCCTTGTGACATGTTGTTTATCACAATGCAGAACTCTTCTTACATATTTAAAGGACCTTTGAAATGATTATGAGCTTTTGGCCCATGAGCCTGGAGTAGCTGGGAAAAAAACATGGAGTGAGAGAGCATGACGGAGAACAGAGAGAGAGAGAGAGGAAAGGAGAGAGGGAGGAGGGAGGGAGAGAAAATGTCTCCAGAGCAAAACAAAAGAGAACAAACAAGTTCATCGTTTTTGGATAAAGAAGGAGAAGAAGAGGAAGCAATTGTTGCCATGTACCGTCACTTTCCGCTTCTTCCCTCTTTTTTTGTTATTTTTCATCAACATCAAATTTTGCCGCTCCAAAGAGCCATTTGAAGTCTGCAGAAAAACACATGGAGCGAAGGAGTGCATGCGTCTGGGAGGGAGGTGTGGAGAGCAGCGTCGCATCATTTGAAGTCCTGTGTGAGACGCAAAAAAATTAATTATTCACAAACTTGCGGGACGTGATGGAGCGGAGGTGGCGCTGTGATCAGAGGTGAAGCAGAAAGTGTGGATGATGATGGCAGATTACAGTCACATGATCACACGTTTATCACTGCCTCTTCTGTTCTGGGCGTCTTATGTTGAAATCTTATTTTTCTGGTCAGTATGTTTTACTTGTATTTCCTGTGGATTTTGCTTTATTTGTGCAGTATCTCTAATTTAGAATTGTTGCTGATACTTTCAGCATGACTTCCTCTCATTTTCAGTTCACTTGCTTTACTTTATCCTTATATTTTTCAGAATAGTTCAAGTATTATTATATAACTATCTATGTTTTATTGTTTTAGTTTTTGCATTTTTTCCATTAATGTGTATAGGGTTTGTTTTTTTTAAATTTTAAAATATTTATCAGGTAAAGGTTAAAGTATTTTTTTCTGATTTTAATACACAAACTGACTTTTATGAATAAACTGAATTTAGACAGCATAAAGACTGAATGATTTCTTTTAAGCTTTCTGTTTGTGACTTTTTTTTTTTTTTTTTTTTTTTTGTTAGTACTGAACACAATAGCGCTCCTCCGCCCTGCAAATCCCACAATGCCTGGCGGTGCGTCTGGCAATAATTCAGCACAGGACTAAACAGCTGGCTGCCTGACAGGAGAGCTGCCAGGAGCCGCAACGAGCGGCAGGCTGCTAACCCCTTCACATTTTTAATTAGACCCACACAGCCATGTCTTTGAGCCATCGTAAATATACCGATGACATGCCGAGCATCATTTGTTCAGAAATATTCGTTTACAAAATACTTGATATGGGCTCTAAGCTTTGTGTTTTCAGGTCTAGCTTGCAAAAATATCTTTTAGTGAAGGAACCGTAAGAGTGAAAGAGCAGCTGCAGATGATGAAGGGAGTGTTTAAGTGTGGGGAAAGAAACTTTGGCAATCTGTGGCAACCATATGAAATAACAAGAAAAATCAAAATCATAATCAGCATTTCAAATGCGTACCTCTCACCATCCAACAAAAGTGGCGACATTTTGTACATCAGCTCAACAGAATCCTGCATAATATGTCCTCTGACCTGAAGAGAGGGCATCACTCAGAACCAAAGCGTCAGTATGATGGCCATCCTGCTCTGCCAAGCAGAGGGTAACGTGGGGGCCGTGGTATGAAGGAAGCCTGGGAACAATAGGAAGAGTGTTTAGCGGAGCGAGGGCACCATGTGCAGGAGGGATTACCACAGTATTATGGCTGCAAGACGCCTCGCCATCTGGACATGCAGCGGAGAAAAGGCAGAGTTTAATGAGTCTGCAGAAAAGCACAGTTGACAAAATGTGGGATGGATGAGGAAATGTGGAATGATGAGGAAAGGTGGGATGGATGCTTTTGTCCAGGTGAAAGATGAAACAGGTAAGAAATCTATGTGTTTGACAGGTTGTTGGCGATGACAGCTTTCATTCTTGTGGTTGTTGGTGTCACTTATTTTTTATTATATATCTGGAATATCTGGATTTCCAAGAAATGTACATGTGGATATTCATTGTCTTTCACTGTCGAGGAATTTTTTTGAGGTTTTGGTTCTTACCTTTCCTCTAACACAATCAGGCCAAAATGTTCTGTTGAACAAATAAGATATTGATAAGATAGATGAGATATTCCAGTAAAATGTTGTGGACATGTTGTGATGAGCATATTCATGATCACCAGAAGATGAACCCTTTGCAGTGGTCGATACCTCTTTCCTCTCGCTCAGCCCTGTTGGTGGAAACATAAAAATGCCTGTATGACACCAAACAGAGGAAAGAACCACAAAACTTATGGAATCATCACCAAGCAACAGAGAAATCAGAGACAACGTGTTTGCTTCGACAAATGCTGTGAATCAGTATTTTCAGCTCTGAGAACTCAGACTGCAGTCCTGGGATGAAATTCATACGTGGAGCTCTGAGACTCAGATTTAAGTTTTGCTGGTCTTCAGACTGAACGACTACTTTTAGAGAGTTGATGTTAATGACCAGCAAATAACACACTTCCTTGAAAGTAAAGACATGCCACTGGAGAGTTTCTAAGTGTTATTTTGGAGTAAATTCATAACGTGAATGACAAAATCAGAGAAAGGTGTGGAGGAGCAGAGCGTGAAGGTCTGCATGAAATGCTATAAGATGCCACATCACTTCCACCATCAACATTTCTGGAACTTGCTTCTGTCTTTGTACGTAGCATGCAGCACAAAGTGTCATGCATACAGTATTCACCTAAACCGTGTCCATTAAAATCCATGCTTGATGTTCAGGACAATGTTTCCCAATTAGAGCTGAGTAATGTCATGGCTGAGAGGGAACAATGGGACTGAAAGGTACACTTATACCCCAAACCTTCCAGAGTCAAACTGTGACAAAATCTGGTCAAAGTATGAGCCTCCACCATAAAGACAAAAACAGATTGGTACTTTTGACTCAGTTTTCAACAAAATAGTTGGAACATTTAGTGTTTAATGAATCTTTCATCTTCTTCTTTCTCTAATTATTTTCTTCTGGTCAGGGTTTTGGGTCCGGCTGAGTTGGGAGAAACTCTCATACAAAACATACTGGACGCCTCTGTTGCTGCCTCTTACACACAGTACGCTTCTTCCTGTAAGGTGGAGGATGCAGAGGCAGGTCAAGATGAAATATAACCTATTTGACCCCCCCCTGACAGTATCTGTGTGTGTGTGTGTGAGTGAGAGAGAGAGAGAGAGAGAGAGAGAGAGAGAGAGAGAGAGAGTGACAGGGCAGTGTTGGTGGAGTGTGTCACATGGAGGCAGCATGATGGTCACGTCCAGCTGGGATCACATCTGGACTCCAACAGAAGGGACAAAGCCTGAGCTCATCGGACTTCAGGCCTGTACAGACCGACCTGATAAGATAAAAATAGATCCTTAAATGACACTAAAGCTGTGGTCTGCAGGCCAGGGGTCTGCAGCCTTTCATTCCAACCCAACTGCTGCACAGCAGCTATTTCACTGATGAGTTCCATCTGTGTGGCTGAAAATGTGCTAAATTGTGAAATCAGCTGCTGTAGCGTTGGGTTAGACTGAAAACCTGCAGGGTGGAGGTGGCTGGAGAACGCTGGAACGCAGCCCTGTGATGTGTTTTTGTGGAACAAATAGAGGAAGAACGGCACAGTTTGCAGAAGCTCATATTGTTCATGGCTGGACAGACGTACTACAAAAGAACAATGCTAATAGAAACTCACACTCCTTTTTGCTCACCAGTATTCAGCATTAGTGATTTAGGTTCACGCCACGGTTAAGGCAATTACACACTGAGAGTGATGCGAATAAACGACAAGCAAGTGCAAAGTTTTCAGATGCAAATTTGTCACGGTAAATGTATTCACACCAGGTGCGTTGCGATTTTTGTGAATATTTGTATGGGTTTGTGCCAAAAAACACATAATGAAAAAAACTGAGTCAGCAACAACTGNTGGGGGGGGACATTCTGCATTCATTAAATATGAAGGAGGATCCTGTTTGATATGAGATTTAAAGCTTTCTGGACATTCTTCATGATAGCGTAGGTAAATGAAGTTACGTTGTCTTTATGTAGTTACATCTTTGTTTTGTGACACATAATCAGACGATCCACCATGTTTCAGCAAACGACACTTTGAGTGCGTTGCATTCGCATATGAAAAATCAAGCTTGATCCAAAAAATATAAATGCCACAAATTTGTCTTGCAAAATTTCGCGGTTGATGTGAACGGCTGCATTGAGAATGCGTGTACGTATGTATATGTATTAATACTAAGAATATGCGTATGTATGTACAGTATACGTATGAATACTAAGAATAGTGAGTTCGAAAACTATTTTTAACTCATGAAATATTCACACGAATAGTATGCATCTGGCGTGTAAAGGCCTTTACAGTCATAATGTCAGGAAGTTTGCAGTCATATACTGTAATGTGAGGATGTGTGTACGAAGTGCTTTGACACAGCATAGGTTTGTGACACATTTCATACCAGCAGTCAGCATCGACGTGTTTATCATGTTACCATGACGATGATGATCTTTCTCTAAGCTTCACTCAGAGGATTTCTGTAGTTTAGCTGCCATACCATTACCACACCAATCACCAACTAAAAAAACACTGACAGTGAACATTCTCACTTACATTTATTATGAAAAATCTGAAGTCATTCCATTTGCCCCAAATCATGTCGTGCAGCAAAATATTTGAAACTATACACAACTAAGTTTTCATATGACTGTAAAACCGAGTGTGTCTGTGAGTGTTTCCATCACATCTGTGCAATAACAATATACCACTTGTCACTTTATCCCTACATACATCCCTTTACAAATGTATATAGTATTATATATTTTTCTTCGTGTATTTTTCTTTTTGCCATTTGCACAGTACAGTGTTATATTGTGTTTTAATACTTATCTGGTATTATCATTTTTCTATTATCGGTTTTCTTATTCTCAACCTTTTTTTTATCTTTTGTAGAAGTGCTCTTATTATTTTGTTCCTTTTTACTGCTGAGCTGACCCGTTTCTCTCGTGAAACACATTTCATTGTACTGTTGACCCTGTGTTAACTTACATATGACAAATAAATCTAAATCTGAATCTGAAATCTGAGTGTTTGACTGACAGCTGATCATCAGGAAGAGCAGAAATGTCATGACACACATTCTCTTTAAAAAGACATCTCAGCACTTTAATCCCTCTGAGCTGTTCCAGTCCGTCCACAGCATTTTCCCTTTCCACATCAGCCTCTGGATTACATGCTGCTAAAATTAAAGGAGTATTACTGCAGAAACATCTTTATCAAGGATTTATTGTTTATCCTCTTTATCTTTTATTCAAAATATTAACAGCAATATAACCTTTAATTAAAGTAAAGTAATGGAAAGGACAAATGAATGCTTATCATAAAAAATAAACAGTTTTCTGAGTGATCCTGGAAGATGAAGTATATTGACTCCACGCTCAGTGAGGACGATGATGATGATGATGATGATGATGATGGTTCCAGTGGACAAAGAATCTCTAAGCATCACAGCAGCAGAATTGCAGATGTTATTTGGGTTTGGTGTCAGAAAGTCTCCAAAACTCCGATCAGACGCCTCCAGGCTGAGTGAGTAAAAATATAAGTGAGTAAGAATTTATTTTTCCATTTTAATTATTTCACTTTAATTAAATGTTACATTTTTGTTGATATTTTGAATGAAAGAAAGGATAAAGATTTTGTTGCTTGTATTTCTGCAGCATTAGCCTTGTGCTACGTCACACAGTAAATGAGTTTACTGGTCTCAACAAATGACAAACCTTTCAGTCTTTGTCATTTGCTAACTTAATATTAATATGTTGTAAATACCTTTTTACACTTATGTTATTTTTAACATCCTTACATTGTAATTTTTACTGTAAATGACTGTAAGTAATTTATACATAGCGTGTATATACAGTAAATACGTAGCGAGTGTAAACTGTGAAACAACATGCAATTAGCTCGTACATATATCTGTAAATAAACCATTTTAAATTATATCAGCAAAGCTACTGACTACAAAACAAACATTACATAAACCTCTGAAGCTCATCTACCAGACAAACAACTTAGGCCTCATGAGTGTAAACAAGCGAGTGAAAGAGTGAAAAAAGTCCAAATGTTCAGCTGCTTCTTCTGTAAGAACGGCCGTTATAACACAATATGTCAGCAGCAAACAGGAGATCATAACAGCAAACGCCGAAAAGTTGCCATGACAGCTCAACAGTTTGTCTCCACAGCTGGTGAGTGGAAAAAGCTGACAAAATCCAACACCGCTGTCAACACGTGAATCCAGCATTAAAGGACCATTCCATCCATTTTGCATGTTTGAGCCTAACATATTCAAGTTTCATCCATGTTACATTACTGACAATCATTTCCCAAAGGATAAAACTGTATTTCATCTTTGCTGATATTTTGCAAAATCTCTTAATCTTTCAAAATCAGATATTCAAGTGATACACCCACCTTAAAAATCCATGTTTCTCCTGCTAATAGTTACACAGCCTTATGAAGTCACGGTCCTTTAAATTTTTCCATAAACGCAGGTCTTCTTTTGGGACTATATTCCCCGGTGGAGGCATACATTCACTCCACACTTTTTATTGAGCTTAAATGCTAAAATTACATAACTTCTAAAAAAAAACCTGAATACACGTCTTGTTGGTGATGATGGATTACCTATCCCAAGAACATTTCAAGTATCAACAAGTTGATTTTAATAGCAGAATGAACTGAAACCAATGGAGGTCTGGAAGGTAGGAAAAACATTTTTAATTCACCGTTCCAGTAGTATGCTTTGGGAAATGCTTGTCAGTAACATGTATGAAAATTGAATTTAATAGGCTCAAACATGCAAAATGAGTGGTATGGTCCTTTAAAGACGATACACTCAGCATACACGCATGTGGCTGCATGCAAACTGAATAAATCCATGCATCCACACACGTCAGAGACCTTCAGAGTCTTCAAACCTGAAGCCCCGGTCTTAGGACCTAAGCCTAACTGCCTTCAACACACACACACACACACACACACACACACACACACACACACACACTTTTGACAGGCCTGAATTTTCAGATCTGCTTTCTCTTAAAAACTGTAGTTCTTAAATACATGAAACAAGGTGTAAAACAGTCTCTCTGTGCCCCCCCCACACACACACACACACATACCCTCTCCCCCCCTCTAATCCTCCTATCTTTGCCATGTTAAGATGCTTATTTTCCATCTCTTGATCTGCAAGTCATCCTCAAACCTTTTACCACGCTCTGGCCCTGCAGACTAATCGTAGTGCATAAATATTTAAAGGGGATGAAATCTGCTGGAGGTTGCCTTATCTGGAGCTCTGACGATAATCATCTTAACCAGGACCATTATGATTTTAATTACCTGCCTTTGATTTCTTAAATCAGAAGCGCGGTTATTCCTGGCCCCACAGAAAATACCAGGTTAAAAGGGTGTCTGGGATTAGCTCCCTTCAATAATTGAGTCATGTCAAAACGAATCCGTGGAGAGGTGTTTAAAGTTAAAATCTCAAATTCCCTTTCTTCATCCAATCAGAATGGCATTTCAAGCTTGAATGATTGTTATAGGGTCTAAAGCTTTACTGCTTATTAAATAACACTTTTACTCGTATGTTTGGTGTGTTTGGAGCTGAGTTGTTGATGTGTAGACACTAGTTTTAATTGACCACCATGCTGAATAGTTTAGGAAGATCAAAATTTTCTTGTTTTCTTCATCTGATTTTCTTGTTTTGTCCAAAAATGATAAAATTATGTGTTTACTTTTTAATATAAAAATATGTAATTACTATTTATTATTATCATCATCATCATCATCATCATCATCATCATCATCATTATTATTATTATTATTATTATTATTATTATTATTATTATTAATGATAATGATAATAATAATAATAATAAATAGTAATTATATATTTTTATATTATTATTATCATTATTGTTATTATTATTATTAAAAAATAATAAAAAATACTAATACTAATAATAATAATAATAATAATAATAATAAGC
This sequence comes from Lucifuga dentata, assembly GCA_014773175.1. Lineage (NCBI taxonomy): Eukaryota > Metazoa > Chordata > Actinopteri > Ophidiiformes > Bythitidae > Lucifuga > Lucifuga dentata. The sequence continues at coordinate 26,269 of VXCM01002262.1, forward strand.
AATTAAATTTTTTTATTAAAATAACTTGCAGTGTGGATGATCCAAATTTTTAGAAGCTGTATTTTCTCTAAAATAATAATAATAATAATAATAATAATAATAATAATAATAATAATAATAAGCAATTAATTTTTTTTATTAAAATAACTTGCAGTGTGGATGATCCAAATTTTTAGAAGCTGTATTTTCTCTAAAATAATAATAATAATAATAATAATAATAATAATAATAATAATAATAATAATAATAATAATGTGTAAACCAAAAAAATAAAAAACAAAATCCATGAAACAGTTTGCATCAAACTTTTTGTATTGTGCTAATGAGTGCTATGTGTGCTAAAGCTATGCAGTCACAGCAAACTGTACCTCTACATTTAAATGTTTAGTACATAACATTAACTCTCATATTATGCTGAAGGAAAAGATGGCATCCATTGTGTTGCGAGTCAAACTGACCTGCACAGTTTAAATACTCAATCATGTAAAGAATCAGCTCAAAACAGCAAAACTTTATCATGGCTAGTCAGAAAATTCATGACGACAAGAAATACAACCTTTCATTTCAACGCACAAAGATTAACACGTTGGGGTTTAAATCCCAGTCTGAGTTCTACGTTCAAATAAATTATTCAAACGACATCGGGCGGAATTCATAAAACTTAAGCCAACCCCTTCCGATTCTTCCAGTCACTTCAACAATGCTGCTAGCAGGCCGCTAGCTAGCATGCTACCTACCAGCTAGTGGGGTAGCTTATTCTCACCGAATTAGTCAAAGTACCCATCGGAGTCCCTTCTGTAGTATATGTGCAGAGGTTATCAGCTTGGCAACCTTACACATACTATTGGACAGGATACAAAGCACAACGTTTGTCACGTCAAAACGTTAACTTTCAACCTAAAAACCTGAAGGCAAAATAAACGTTAAAACTGGGCTACATCTTGAATGAAAGATCAAGAGGATAAACAAAAGGCTTTTTTCACGGCCCATTTTTCTTTTATTTACCACAATATATGTGGCAGACACGCCCACAGGAGAGACACGCCCACAGGAGAGACACGCCCACAAGAGTGAGAGAGAAACACATTACATTTTTATTTCAGTGATGGCTAGATGCACTGAAGTATTTTTTACAGTGTGAAACACCAAGAAACACCATCTTAGTAGAGTAGAGTAGTACTTTATTTATCCCCAAGGGGAAATTTCAGTGTTGCAGCAGCAATTACAAGAAACACACACACTGAGGAAGGTAAAAANAAAAAAAAAAAAAAAAAAAGCAACCTATTGCTGTTGCTATTAACGTGCAAATTGAACGTAAAAATGTGAAAATTTGCATTGTGCATTTCAACTCAGAGGTAGGTAAAAGACAGAACAATGACACTATGCTAAATAAAACAAGATTAAAAAATAAAAACGAAAAAAAATCACAGAAACATAAAAATTTTCTTAAAGTCTTTGATGAAAAACTGTAAAAAAAAAAATAATAAAAAGAATCTGATATGAGCCTTATTTATTAAGCCATATAGTGATTTTTTCCTCCTCTGTGTGTATTATCACACAGAAAAACAAGGTGGGAAGTTTAGATTGAACACATACTAAAATTTACCTTACATAAATCAAAGTGCATTACTACCATTGATTACTATTGTACTACAATATATTATTGTTTATTATACTATTATTACTATTATAGTATTATTTATTAGTAAGTGCAGTGCAACTTTACCAGACTGATATTACTTCCAACAGCTCACTGACGTCATTCAATTTTGCCAATTATTAGAGTTTATAGTATAAACCCGGGACACACACACACACACACACACACACACACACACACACACACA
>VXCM01002262.1:28242-58481 GCA_014773175.1 Lucifuga dentata
CCCTCCCCCAATCATCTGTCCCCCCGATCATCCCTCCATACAATATCTGCTTTGAAATGGCAAGGAAGTGACAAAATGACTGGGGCTAACAAGAGGCCATAATTAACCACACTGGAGGCAGCACACACACACACACACACACACACACAGCTATGGGCATAAGTGGGCATGCACATGCTGAAACACACAGACATAAGGAGTCAAAATAATACACATACTGTATAGTGTCTGCATTTATATAGCATGGGCATATTTGTGGACACAAAAGTGTGCATGCTCACACACACACACACACACTGGCACAAGGTTTTAATAATAATGTCTGGAAAAATGTACTTTGAAAGTAGAGCTTTTAATGTTTGCCCACATGCTCAACAGGCCCCTTCCATTTTTGCTGCCAGCTTGTTAAGTGTGTTCTGGCAGCAGGAGGTAAAGACAAGGAGCTTGTTTCAGCCAGTAGTTCTAAAAAGCTCCTCAACAGCCAACCAGCCGCACATAAATTCTGTTTTTTTCTGATGTAAGTCAGCTCCACAGAGGAAAATGCCTAGATAACTCATCAGTCTGCCACCCCGTCAACCTGACATTTCTTCAGGAGACAAGCTCACGCATTCCTGATGTTAACATCCCTGCATACAAAGAGTAAAATAGGTACGGCACTGAGGTGTAGAGCAAGTGACCAGCATCACAGCTGAAGGGTTTTAGGAGGTAGTACCGCCCCTGTCCAATAGATGCTTGCTTCAAATAAATAAATAAATAACACTATTCAGAAAGTACTAGCATGTTTCTTGAAATTCAATGTCTATAGTTAACTCTTACAAAACAATTTCTACCTTGATTTTGTGACCTCTTACAGAACGCCTGTAGATACGTGGTTTTAGCACTGACTGGGCTGTTTGGTCTGGTTGACTGGTCAGTATGACTACGGGCCGTGGAGCAGCCTCAGCATCAATCCTGGACTGACTCCTTTTATAATTATTATTAATTAGCTTCAGCCTTCAGGGTTTTTACTCTGTGTTTATGTCGGACATACACAATATGTTATATCACGCTTGCATTCATTTCCTACATAACCTTTGAACCAGCAGCTTTAATGACATCCTAATGTTTATGGAACAAATCAAGTTTGTGTTTTGCACCGTTAACCCCACATATGTTGCTGAAGTCATAGCCCTGTGGATGCATGTGGCAATGAAAAAAAATCTCTCTTCTTCTATATTTTCAAGCATGTACGCCATGCATCCCCAAAGACTCTTCATATTACATCCTAATGGCTCATATGTGCACACATACTGTATGCACACTTGCCAAACCAAATACACACAGCTGTCACACTAAGACCCCATCCAAACTAGCACCTCTTCTTCCTTGTGATTATGGAGAGCATGTTGGCAGCCGGCACCAGCCTAATAGCCATTTAGCCCATTCCAATGAGGAGATATTGGGGGAAAGTTGGTGGCGAAGTGCTTTTATGCTGGCTGCCAGCAACAGAGAGCCGGCTGCCTTCCATCTCCTGAATGAGAAGCAAATTATTCCAAATCATCTGGGAGTGAGAGGCGGCAACAACCCCTTTTTATTTTTTGGATGCATTAACAATGTTTTCAGTCACTTTGTTGGCGGCATTAAAAAGATGGGCCCTGCCAAAGATTAGCTGGATAAATTGCCTAATTGATCCATTCACTTTTTAACTGATACTTTATTAAGAGGGTCTGGAATGAGGAGGAGAGGTGGGGAAGGCTGGGTGGCAGCACACACACACACACACACACACACACATACACTAACAAGAGGAGTNAGAGGTGGGGAAGGCTGGGTGGCAGCACACACACACACACACACACACACATACACTAACAAGAGGAGTGCATTTTAGCGCTTAAATAGTGCAGGATAAGGAAACTCTCTGTAACTACAAACATTTGAGCCTGCAGTATAAAAGTTGCCTTCATTTTCTCAGGCTTTGGTGAATTCATGAAAGGCAATAATACACAATAAAAGAAAGGGGTGAAATAATCTCGATGGCAATATTTTCTGTACCAGGACCTCTTGGAGTTATTTACCATGATAACATGAGAAAATCTGTCCAAGTCCTCATCCACGTCTTAAAGGTCTTTGCCATCTTTCTAACACCAGTTTTGGTCTGTTTCAGCAGTGAGTTAACTGGTAACATGACATGAAGCCGACAGGTTGTTGCTTTTTGTGCTTGTATTTTAACAAAACCTTTGTGCAGTGATTTAGAAAGCTAGTTAAAATGTGAAAACGTTTACCAGAACTATGTTTGACTTATACAGATATGTTTTAAATGCCTGCCAGTCAATCACAAATAGGTGTTTTCCATAGGCATGGTATAATTATGAATAAACACCAACAAGCAACTCCTGTCTTCCATTCAGCTTGCTGGTTTTTCCCCAGTCTGGATTATTCATGAAGATATTAACACACTTCATCATAATCAGTCTTCTTCACTGTTAGCATATTAAAATGCTTTAATGCCTACATAAATATTGGATAGCTTACACTATTAAGGTGATGGATGTATGAGCACCCTGCATTACAGAGTGAATCTGGAACTGCTGGAGATCAAATTGGAGTTAGTCGGGGCTCATTTTACTGCAGATAGAAACACACATGCGCGAACACACACACACACAACACACGCACGCACACACACACACACGCAAGCTTTACCAAAAACATCAGACTGGCATTTGGATATTCCTTTTTTTTTTAAACCACGTTCTTAAAATCATTTATTTATCTCTGATGCACACTGTAAGTGTAAAATCACAAGATGTGAGAGCTATTTGAATCCTGTATGTAGTACATTTTACCACACTGTAAGCCCTGATATGTTCAAGCAGCGTAACTCGTTGCCCTAAAAAAGTTGTTATGCATTGTTGAACAAACAAAAAAGTATATGTTCAATGAACCTACGATTCTCACTAGAAAAGCCTCAAATTTTTAGGTACAATGAATGGATATTAAATGTTAGAATAACCAAGCTGGAACATCTGGAGAGAACATGCTACCTCCACACAGAAAGGACCCAGTCAGCCTCAAACCCAGAACCTTCTTGCTGTGAGGCGACAGAGCTAACCACTATGCTGCTCCACTCCATCACCAAGATTCTATTTTAAACAATAAGCTGTGCTTTGCTAACAGCAGTGGGCAAAACTAAACTGACTTAAGTTGATTCAACTCAAAAAATCTAACTGAATAAAAAAAAAAAAAAAAAAAANAAAAAAAAAAAAAAAAAAAAATTCAACTAACTCAATATCATTAGGTCATGTTGGGACAATTAACTAATTTCTTTGAGTTAAAACAACATCTGGGATTACAGTGCAGTAACGTGTACTTTTTTTTTTTAGAAAAACTGAATGCATGCATTTTAATTGTATTAGAGTATTTTAANGTGTACTTTTTTTTTTTAGAAAAACTGAATGCATGCATTTTAATTGTATTAGAGTATTTTAAGCAAGCAATCTAATTGGCTGTTAGAAATATGCTGTCAGTTTTTTTATTACATCAGTGTAGTTGTTGAGAGTTAACGCATGAGTAGAACAGTGCTGCTCAGACAGGAAAAATCCTAACAGCAGTGGACAGTTCGGTCTATTTGCTAGCTCACATAGGCTGTAGCTTTTGTTGAGAAAGGTGCTGCAGCACCTTGTCGGCATGTTAGCCTCTGTGGGAGAGACAACAAGAGGTTTAAGAATGTTGGTCATCAAACCAGGAGCTCTGGTTTGATGTCACATTCTGATAGCCCTTCAACAGGGACGTCCATCCTGCCGCAGGGTCTCTGCTTCTCTTTGTGACTGATCAGCTGAGTGAGTTTATCTATCAAAGTTATTGATCACTAACACATGTGAGGTGATAAAGTTTTAAACGCCACCCAGATTTCATACCGCTGAAATTTACCACAGAATGAAGCAGGTCTTAATGTTAACATGTGGGTTTGTTTTATGAATAGCTACCNGAAATTTACCACAGAATGAAGCAGGTCTTAATGTTAACATGTGGGTTTGTTTTATGAATAGCTACCGCCACATGTAAATAAGGAAATATCACAGTAGCGCCTCTTTCAAGGCTAATGCTAAGATATGTCGCTAACAGGCGTGTATGAATGAGGGAATGTGGTTACACCATCCATGATATTTGCGCATAGCGATGCGATAATTGTGCGCTATCGTTTATGAATCAGAGCCACAGTCTGTGCATTGTGAGGAGCTGGCAGCAGGTTTTTGTGCGGCGGCTGCGTCCTTTAGGGTTAAATGCAAAAAAGCTGCTGCCAGTGGAGGAAAAGCTGCTTATGTGTTGAAGGTACTGTAAATGTTAAATCAGATTCCAAGTGGCATTTAAAACACGTTAAAGGTCTTCTTACATTGGCTTCCACAACAGCTGTATTTACTCAAATACTCAGTGACATAAAGACCTGAGCAGGTTTTGATGATGTGTGTGACGCTGAGGTCAGCTGGTAGGTGACGGCGTGAGTGGAAGCATTAAGACAATAAGTATGTAAGAAATATGCATGTATGTAGGAAAGTTTCCTGTTATCGTCATTTTGACTGTTACCCTCTGTCAGGCACAATTCAGTTACATCTCAAGACTATTCACCAAAAAACCCAAAAGATGTCAATTCAGCTGCCTGCAGTTTAGTTTAGAGACAACGACCTAATAACCTTGTACCTTTTCACTCACAGTTGCAAAGATGTGGTGTCGTGTCTTATTTGTGTCGTTTCAGTTATTTCTACCAGGATGAAAAATGAATATCTCTTTTTTGGCAGAGTCTTCGGCTACTCTTATTTCATCTTTCCTCTCATCAGTACCTGTTTTGACTCAGGTTACAAAGGGCAGGTAAGGCTGCATGTGTGTCATCATGGGCCAGTAGAGTGGCTGATCAAAGGACAAAGGACAATTTGTCAGCCTGAGTTGAGATTCCTGCTGGAATCAGACCACCCCACAGTGCTGAACTACAAGTCGGTTTGGACGCAGCTACGGTGTCTGCGGAGTTCTGCTGACTTGACACTGCTGAGTGCTGGACTTGGCAGAAGATGAAGCCAGGCCTCTTAGTTTCCACCCTCTGTCAAATTCCATGGTGACACTTGCCCCGTCTGGATCCCATTAGGAGCCCATCCCACCAGGCTTCCAGCCAGTCATGGTGGATGTAGTCAGAGTCATGCCTGCAGGCCTGGCTGATATCTAAGTCACAACTTCTGTAAGAATTATCCCACAAATTGTTATTATTTTATTTTATTTTATTGATTAATACTTTTGTCTCCATGTTTCATACTAAGGTCTCTAATTTTGTGTATTTAGTGCCAGCCTCACAGCTGAGGTTGTGTTTATGCAAATAAGGAGGCACTGGTTCTGGTTCAGATTTTGGTACAAAACTGAACCTGTTGAAAATCACAAACACAAGTGCACAAGTGGAAAGAATCTTTTTCATGTCCTTAGTTGGCAGAGGTACACACACACACACACACACACACACACAACATACACACTCTCGTATGTATGTTGTCTACTTGATTCTTTGGGTTCATGTGTGATTCCTGTCAGTAAGGCTGTGAGCTGATCAAATGAGCAGCAGCAGCAGCAGCAGCTTTAGCAGCAGGAATGATTCTGCATTCTATCTGCAGTGTGTTGAATTAAAACACACGGGTCAAACAAACATGGATACCTTCATTAATTATTTAACTGTTCCAACACAGAACCAGAATCAGCAAAATACACGTGACTTTTCACACTTTTCCACGTACAAGACTGTAAAGTATTTCACATAGATTACATTTACACAGGGTAACAGCAGCCCTCCACACAACGATCCACATGAAAGAAGGACAATTTGAAATGTTCTCCAATTAAATAAAATTACACAGATATCATCAATTTTTAAAATAACTTCATACAATGGTGTAAAAATAGGAAAATCTTAGACTGTTACTATAATATGACTTCAGGTATGACCTCAGACAGACTAGATGGTCATCACTGAACTTTTTAATACATATTAATATATGAAAATTCCAGTATTTTGTCTTTCTTACTCTCTATCTGCTCTTTGTCCATCTGTTTTCTCCTGGCACTGCTTTGTCTGTTTGAAAGTTCTCTGAAGGACAGAAACCACCATGCAAAGAACTTAAGGCAGACCTCCAGTCAATCACCAATCACTTCCTGTTGGTTTTAGAAAACGGGTTAGGGATAGGGGGAAGGTCAAAGTCCATCATCTCATCTCCCAGTCTGTCCCTCCAAGCTCTTATCTGTTACTGTCTGCGTCCACTAACTGATGTCTTCGCTTGGTGATCAGGTCCTAGCAGCCATGCCGCAACAACACCACCTGATACACCAGCAAGAACACAACAACTAAACAAACAGGAGAGTCAGCCATGCCCGAACCACTCACCTCACTATTCATCCATTCTACCATCTACCAGCCTCCCGTGTCCCCCAGCCTGCTGAATGACTTTACTCTGGTCACTCTTTACCGCCAGCCAAATTGGCATCTGCTCCTCTTCGTTTGGGAGAAGAGTAGACGGGCTGAACTCCAGGCCAAAATCATGATGTGCTCCAGCGAATGGTGCAGTGGCTTCATTCACAAGTAACTTTACAAGAGCAAAAAGTAAGAGCAAACGCAGATTTGACTGTGAAAGATAATAATGAGTTTACAGTGTCCAGAATGCTAAACATTATATGTTTTGGCTGTAGTTTGACATGGTAAAGCAGTGTGAATGAGTGTGTTTTCTGGTATTATCCTTTTAATGGTGAGTGTATTGCTCCTGACTGAGATTGTGCTGACAGTGTGTAACTTTGAGCAGTTATCACATCTCTGCCCCTTTATATGGAGAGTGTTCTGAATAAGATGTTTGGCAAAACAAACCGCAACATGCTATACACATATTATGATATTATACATACCAAGTGAGATGCATGAGAAATTGTGCAATCAATGTAAATGTTTGTGCGACAGGAACAAAACAAACTGCAGACAGAAATGTATCAGTATTTCTGTATCTGAAGCAGTTTGCAGATTGTAAATTTCTCATATTTTCAGAAATTGTTCACAAGAGCCATGAAACTGGCCATCGGCAGACGTGTCTCATCCTGTGATGGACGACCTATGTTTTGGATTGATAACCAAAGATCTGATCACAATTCTCTCATGATTAACTTTCATACACAAAGTCTGTAGCAGCCTTAAGAGACAAATGGTATCATTACATCAGTTATTACAGGAATACTTCACATTTATACTGAAACTGTACATTTACGTACAAGTACAAGTTAAAACTTCAGTTGTATTTGCACTTGGATGATGAATCGAATTTTTTTCAAATGTTATGTAAACACCATAGTTAGACTGAAATCAGCAAAATCAGAGTAAGCTTACTCTGAGTAACAGACCTAGATTATGTGATTTTAAATCAGTTTATTCAAGGTAAAGGTTATAATTGAGTAAGAAACCCATGCATGCATTTCCTCACCTGGCGGACTCTCCTCATACTCCCGTTATCAACACATCATGTATATTCTACCAACTGATGAATCCCATTAATTCCGTCCATATATACTTCTTACTCACATTTTTGCCTTAATTGCAACACAGAGGAAAAAAAAAAATCATAAGAGCCAAATTGTTCTGCTATTTGGTGAGTGAAATTAAACTTGTTGGCCTTGACTGTCCACTGAAATACAGTATGAGCTTTGATATGATCAGTTGCGAACACACACACACACACACACACACACACACACACACACACACCTACCTGTCGTCCATTCTTCAACATGGCAGGCAAAATATTGCAAAGCAGCACCGTTTGTCTGAGACACAGACCTGATGGTTCGCCTACGGCTCAGAGAGCCACGTCTCATTATTCGACTAGCCTCACCTTTAAAGTCCAGTACTGTCCATTTCTATTGTCCTACCACTGGTGGCACATGCTTACTGCTAGTGTTTAACAACTTCCAGTTTTATCCAAAGCGAGAATTTACTCTATGTAGAAGACCGTGTACTGTAATGCTTCAACTGATTACTAAAAACAGGAAATCCCGCAAAATGCAAGTCTCCTGCTGAATTTGTTCATATGTATCAGGTCGATACATGATCCCTGTTTATTTTTACTTGTCCTTTGTAGTTTTTCCTCAAGAAATCAAGCACATCTACTCTTTCTTCCTCACCCAGAGTTCCAGAACCTCTGAAAATGCAAATATGGATGCAACCACAAGCACTGCTTGTCTGCTTACATTCTGTTCTGAACACAAAAATGAGTTAAACTGAACATGCTGTATCATTTAAAGGACCATACTATCCATTTTGCATGTTTGAGCCTAATATACTCAATGTTCCTACATGTTACGTTACTGACAATCATTTCCCAGAGGATAAAACCATATTTCAGCTTTCCTGATATTTTGCAAAATCCCTTAATCTTTCAAAATTAAATATTCAAGTGATACACCCACCTTAAAACTCCATGTTTCTCCTGCTAATAGTTACACAGCCTTATGAAGTCACAGTTCTTTAATTTTTTTTCCATAAACGCAGGTCTTCTTTTGGGACTATATTCCCCGGTGGAGGCATACATTCACTCCACGCTTTTTATTGTGCTTAAACACTAAAATTACATAACTTCTAAACAAAAAACCTGAATACACATCTTGTTGGTGATGATGGATTACCTATCCCAAGAATGCTTCAAGTATCAACAAGTTGATTTTAATAGCAGAATGAACTGAAACCAATGGAGGTCTGGAAGGTAGGAAAAACATTTTTAATTCACCGTTCCAGTAGAATGCTTTGGGAAATGATTGTTAGTACCGTTACATGTATGAAAATTGAATATATTAGGCTCAAACATGCAAAATGGGTGGTGATTTCATTTTGAAAGATTAGGAGATTCAGCAAAATGACACAAAAACTAAAACAGAATTCTATGCAGGTCGTATTTGTTGGGCTCAAACAGGCAAAACCACTGGTATGGTCCTTAAGTAACTCCATTGTCCTCTCCCAATGGACCTAAAACATAGCTTGTGCATGCAGGCGAACCGTGAGATTAAAACCACCACAGCCATTATACTGTATTTTCTGATAGAATCACATCAGTTGTATTAAATTACATCAAAATGAATGACTTTCTGATGCCCTGGTAACTAATCGACAATATTTTAAATGATATCTGCAACAACCTGAGCTGTATATACATCATTTTTCCTCAGGCTCCAAAACAATCAAAGGACCCTTAAGACTTTTTAAAGGAACCCAATGTCCTCATAACCACAAAGACCTCTGAGAAGACTGGACTGGACTGTTTCTGTCCAGTGCTGTGGCACTGAAGCTGGTGCTTCTTTTTCTCTTTCTTGGTTTTGAAATCTCTGCAAAGGCTTTGAATTACATTCATCCATTTGCTAAAATTTGCTGTTCTGGAGACAGAACCTGCAAACAAAGGGAGCTTTTTAGGCTCAGGTGGCACACAGCAGACAGGCAGCAGTGGTTTAGCCTGTTAGCACTGAAGTTTTGACTTACGACCTGGGACAAACTCCATGCTGACATGTACACAGAGAAGTGATTGTTTGGTCAGAGAATTTGATCTCAAAGAAGCAGCTCTGATTTCAGCTCTAAGCCATTACCACACTCCATTTTTCACTTTTCTTTGAAGTGGAGATATACAAAAGGTGTCACATTGTGGCTGGATTATAGATACTAAAGAATAAGAGGACAGCGATGTGCAGGCTGTGAATAGTGTGCACGTGCTGATAGATTCTGTGTTCAGTCCACTCTGATTCTCACAGCGTTGGAATTATTCCTGGTTTTGTCTTTTTCCTCTGACACATACATGTACATATAACAACACGCTCAGAATTGTGTTGTTATATGTACATGGGAAGACCTTAACTGACAACAGCCATTCCCTGATTCTAAGGCTGTGGTTGGTGGGTTTTTAAAGACAACAGCACTTTAAACTGATATTAGCTCGGTGTGTTTCAAAGCTTATTTGAACATGATCACAGCAGGTTGCATTATTAAAGGAACATACCGGCTATTTTGCATGTTTGAGCATGATACATTCAATTTTCATACACGTAACGATACTAACAATCATTTCCCAAAGCATATTACTGGAACAGTGAATTAAAAATGTTTTTCCTACCTTCCAGACCTCCATTGGTTTCAGTTCATTCTGCTATTAAAATCAACTTGTTGATACTTGAAACGTTCTTGGGATAGGTAATCCATCATCACCAACAAGACATGTATTCAGGTTTTTTTAGAAGTTATGTAATTTTAGTGTTTAAGCACAATAAAAAGCGTGGAGTGAATGTATGCCTCCACCGGGAAATATAGTCCCAAAAGAAAACCTGAGTTTATGGAAAAATTTAAAGGACCATGACTTCATAAGGCTGTGTAGCTATTAGCAGGAGAAACATAGATTTTTAAGGTGGGTGTATCACTTGAATATTTGATTTTGAAAGATTAAGAGATTTTGCAAAATATCAGGAAAGCTGAAATATGGTTTTATCCTTTGGGAAATGATTGTCAGTAAGGTAACATGTATGAAAATACAATATGTTAGGCTCAAACATGCTAAATGGGTGGTATGGTCCTTTAAGATACCCCCAATGTAATTAAAATTCATAACACTTTGTGGTTGACACAGGTAGAAACTTGTGCTGCACACGTTTTATGACCCGTTGTCATAATCCATTTCTCTTTTTCCAGTTCATAATCTTGTCCTTTTTCCTGAAAAGAGACTTTCATCACACCCAAACATTTGTTTAAAATAACAATGATAACTTTATTTATACAGCATCTTTCAAAACAGAGTTACAAGGTGCTTCACAAAACAGACATTTGCACACTTAGATAACACTTAAAAGCCAATAATAAAATAGTAGTAAATAGTTGAGAATAAAATAACCCAAATAAGCAGTAACCACAATTAGGGAACAATAAGGCCTTAGAATAACAATAAAAGAAGGCTTTTAAAAGAAGACGCTGACTTTGCCAACCTGAGATCCTCCAGCAGGATGTTCCAAAGTTTAGGGGCACGAACAGAAAGTCCTGTTCATATTTAGTGGCAAAGCCAGATTTGGGGAATTACCAAAAGATTTCTGCCAGAGAATCTCAGCGATCAGGTAAGGAGTTACAGTAAAAGATCCCTATAATATAATATTGTTATATAAAAAATATAACATGTAACATGACAGTAATATGGACCTTCCTATGTGTCCTTAATAAAGTTATCTATGTCTGTAATAATTATTTCAATAAACATAATAATGGCATCAGCTTGACATTATTTAATCAACCAAGACAATCCAACATATTTCTAATAATGACTAACTTTCTAATGCAAATGATGGTGTGTAAATGTAAATGTGTCACGTGCTGCAGGTGGCAAACGTCTTTAATCTTTTTACTTAAACTCCTGATAAACTGTATTTAAAAATCTCATGACTGTAACATTCAACAAATTTGATGAAAAAGGTCTTCCTCCATTAAAACAACTGCCCACCACACACACACACACACACACACACACACACACACACAAAAGTGATGGCCTGGGTACCCTCACACCTTTTCCTCCTCATCTGTACCTGTTCTCCGGTCGCCCTGTGGGGCCGAGCCGCTGTGTGATGGCATTTTGAGGCTCGGTAGAGTCGACTGATGGCGTTACGAGTGATCTGAACCTGCGGCGGTCTACAGGTTGGGAGGGGTGCCATGGAGGGAACAGAGGGAAGGCCTTGGGTCCCCCATGGAGAGGAGGAACAAGCTGATGGTTTCACGCTGACATTTCTGATGCTGGAGGGAAAAGGTGGAAATATGGAGGCCCGCTGGGCTGCAGGTTTGCTGCTGATGTGAAATCTCTGCCAGAGTCTTTTCAGTCCTCGCTCTCCTTCATGTGTGGGAAGGTTTTTATTACGGTAAATATCAACACTTTAATAATCTTCATTTACATTATCCACATAGTGCCAGAGCCTACAGGCATGGTGTCAGCCTCTCTGCCTTATTGACTTCCAGTGAAAAAAGTAAATATAAGGCAGAAGATGACACAGCAAACGCCAACTCTCTGCTGGTGTTCAATCACATGACTTTCATTCTGTTGCGAGGTTCACGTGAACATGCAGACATGCATGCATGCATGCATCACAAAACATGGGCAAGAAGTAAAAACGGTCTCTCTGACTTCTTGACTTTATTGTGTAATATGTCAGACTCAGTTCTTTTAGATTCTGTCCAAATTAAAATTTCAGCCAATGAAATTTAAGTGATGTGACAGAAAAAAGAAACAGCCAAACACCTTTACAGGAAACCAAATTAGAACAAACACATGAATTCATTTGCTTCATATTTTTCAAAAGTGAATGCATTCACTTTTGCACTGACCGTACACGCTTTCCATATGATGAAAATCACATGCAAAGCGTGTACGGATTTTACTGTTGATACAGTGGCTAAATGATCACTTCCACTTCCTGTTAGTCTGTGAGTTATCTCAGAAGTGGAACAAAGTGATTTTTAAAAAATGAAATATTATTTTTTTTTTCATAAAGAAATACCTTCACCATGATTGTTTATCAGTATTACAGTGCAGTTCCAAATCCAGATGCATTTTAAGCATTTCTGTTTTTAGCTCATTTTTGAATGTCATTCCTCTTTCTAAACATGTTGTTTGTTTTTACGTCACTGCCTGTGATCATGATGTCATTGTGAATGAGGGTGAGCCCGCAATGAATGAATGAATGAATTTCTTAGTGCAGTATGTAATTTTCTTAATTTCTGAATTTATTGTAATACATTTTTAACTTCATATATGTGTTCCCTGACTTTCCAGTTCGTGTTATATTTTACTTCATGCTTGTTGTCTTTTTCCAAGACAAAAATGACCTTAGAGGTCCTGGTGAAGATCAGATCTGATAGGATGAAGAAAAACAATGCATCCACTGCAAAGTCACGTGAGGTTTTGTGCAGGAAGAATGGACAGAACAGAGGACAGAGCGGGACAGGTGGAGACTGAGTCTGCTGCTGCTCTTTTTGTTTGCCACATTATTAAATAGCATCAGAAACTGCTGCACTTCTCAGCCAAAGATTTGTGGCATTCTTCCAGGTACCAGCACTTTTCATCTCCATATGGAAACACTTCCCTTCATCCCAAATGCCCACACACACACACACACACACATACACACACACACACACACACACACTCCTTTTTCTCTCCTTTTCTGGTCTTCTTTACAGATTACTAGCATGGAGTCCTGAAACTGGCGTCAGATCTGTGGAAGTAGCCCATGGCAGGCCTGTTTCACCTGTCTGCTGTTGATTCGCCTGTCTGTCTTTCTGGCTGTCTGTCTGCTTGGTCCCTACAGTTTTGAATGAAATGAAAGTCAAGAGGAAAAGGGAAGGAAGAAGGAAGTGAAGGTGCAGAGGGAGTGGAAACTGTTACACAGATTTACATAGCTGACAAACGGATGTGAGTCACTCAGCTGCGTCTCAGCATCAGAAAAGACACGGATGAACTGTTTGTGCTGGATTTCACACTTGTGTCCGTATCAGAAGGTGTTTGTGCCTCGTGTGTGTGTTGAGTGAATACAGGGTAAAGTGGACAGATGTGTAACATACAACAAGAAAAGCAGAATAATGTGTTTGTTTCTATGTTAGGAGACACTGTAATTTCTTTCATTGGAGGGATTTTTATTTCCTTAAGCACGCAGTCAGATAACGATCGGCACAAAGAAAAAGAAAAGCTCCATGTTTTTAACAGGAGAATGAAATCCTGTCACAGTCTGAATCAGCCCTGCTCCCTTCACACACACACACACATGCACACACATGCACACACTACAGTGCAGCCTGATATTGATTTCTCCACTGAGACAAAGATACAGAAAAGAAAGAGGAGGAAAAAACACACACACACACACACACACACATATATATATATATATATATATGGCACATCAGGTATACAGTAAAATCACATGAGCTGGTACGTGTAATTGCAGATGAAACGACTGCAGTCACCTTGTGCAGCTTAAAAAGCCCAGCCTTAATAAAAGTGAAATAAAAACTCAGACACTCATTTGCTCTCTCCTTAAAATGTCTTGAGGGCAAACAGCGATAAAGTAGCGGGGTGGGCTTGTACCTGCGGCCCTATTAATTGGCTGGGCCTCTGGGGTCGAGCCTGTTACCTATGTGAAGAGAGGCGATTAATGCCTCCCCTTTGACCGAGCCGGCTCTCAGCCCAGCTCTGCTGAGACTCGCTCTAATTAATCCACTCTTACTGTTGTAATAGGCTCTTCCTTGGGGAGCCCTTGGCCTCGGCTTTAAGCCCCCAAATATGATTTCTCTCTTACATGGTAAACAACAGGCCCTCTCACGGGACGGCCAAAGAGAGAGAGTGAAAAAGGAGAGATACAAAGGAGGAAGGATTTAAAGGATGCTGGGAGAACAGAGCAGGAGAGAATAATGGCCTGATTTCTCTGGTGTGTAAGTGGAATGTGGTAAGAACTCACTGCAGCTGCATCGCAACTCACAAACACGCCAAGATGACCCACGCTGATTTTATTTATCACCAAAGGATGAAGAACAGTTCAACGGTCACCAAATGTGGAACACAATTTCCAGAGGTCCCGTGTGACAGAATGTCACACTCAGTGTCACACTTGCAAAAGTTGAAAGAAAAGCTGGTGCCAGTCTTTCTCTTTCTTTGGGTTCATCATATTTTGGATTCAGTCAGACAGCTGTCACATCTCTTTGTTTCCAGACCAGGCCCAAAACGTTGGACCCATGAAGACTTCTTGTAAGAGCAGCCAAAAATGTCCTCAAACTGACAAATTGTCCTCATCTGAGTCAGGTCAGGTCAGGAACTGGGCTGTGCATTGCTGCATCCACCATGCAACAGAAACGCCCTGGGTCCCGGTTGGCAACCATCCTAGCAGACACGCGGTCCATCCCCATCTCGTGGACGTACCCATCCATTTGCCACAGCCAGGTGTTACTTGGTGTCCCCTCTATATGGCGTCCTAAGCAGTGAGACACCTGATCCTGGATCATCCTCAGAAAAACATGCCACAAGGCTGAAGTGTTGCAACTTCACGATGCTGGTAATCGTCTCATCCAGGCCTCTGAGCAACCGCTCATTTAACACAAAGTCAAACCAGCGGTACTCAAGAATTCTCCGGAGAGACCGAGTACCGAAGACATCCAGTCACAGTCTCAAGTCAGTTAGCGTCCCAGGTCTCACAACCATAAAGTAAGACTGGGAGCACCAGGAGTCTAAAGACTTGGACCTTCATCTTCTTGCAGAGATGTCAGCAGCACCATACGCTGAGTGCTGCTGTGGATAAATGTTTGGTTCATTTAAAAGGGTCTATACGTGAAAACACCCTAAATGTCCTCACAACGACTGAAGCACAAGAACACACAGCAGCAATCCTACTACCACACTCTGATCCTGCTGCTCAGCCACAACAAGCCTGGACTACAACCTGATGGAGGCTGCAACTAATTCACACACACACACACACACACACACACACTTATTAGCGGCTTCAGGCAAGCAGGAGGTGCTAAATAGCCTCAAATGGACTCAGTCAGCAGCTAATGATGGCAGCACATGTTTCACACCACAGAGAGGATGAGAGGAGAGCAGCCTGGCCAGCAACACACCACTGTAATGCAGCAAAGGTGAGATCAGCGACTGTCACCAGTCATCAGACAGACTGATGCAGGAAGGCCCTCCTGTCTGCTGCTGTTCATGTGGCCAACGCTGGATATCTGCCAGAAGGATATCAGCTTCTACAGCTGTGAGAAGGTGATGGCTTCCAGAAGAGCCAAAGCTAGCATGTAAAAGAGGCTTTAAAAACACAGAAATGTCACATACAGTACATACGTATGACACCAAGCAAGTCAACTCTAGCCTGACGCCTGTTGGACATAGGTTCCATGTCCAGTTCAGACTCAGGGTTAGACCTGCTGTGTGTGTGTGTGTGTGTGTGTGTGTGTGTGTGTGTGTGTGTTATCTGTCAGGAGCTGATGTGTTTATTTTGCTCACACTAACCTGCAGTACTTCATTGTCCTCATCACTGTCAAACTCACCAGATAACATGAATTGAAATACACTGTAATATATATATATATATATATATTTATTTATTTATGTATTTATTTATTTATTTTTTTTTTTTTTCCAATCCAGAAACATAGTTTTAAATATTGTTTTTACATGCATTCTGGTGCTTGTAGAGGAAAGACATCAGCTGCTTCTTCTGCACAAGAGTCACTCAAATAAAATATATAACCTACACAGCCTTGTGCCGCAAATGGTGTTTTATTATCTGATTTTTATACTGTTTTATTATTAAATATTGTGTTGTGTGCAAAGCAGTGCAGAATGACAACGACATTATGTGAAAGATTACACACGCTGATACATACACATACACGCTGATGAAAGTACTTCGTGCAGACAGAAAGGTGCGACTCTCTGCTGCTGAGATTAAAGTGTTGAGAGTATATGAACAGCCATTCACTGACCTTCTGCATTATTCTGTAAATCCGGTGCACAAATGATGGTGGGAGTGATTTGATGTTTGACTTCACAACTTTGCAGAATGTGATTGCCTGTTGAGCTCCACAGCAAATGATAAGAATAAAACTGGAGTGAGAGCATGTGTGATATTTATTTCATGCATATTCAAAACTCAACTGCTAGGTGTTATTGCAATAATAAGCAGTGAGCTTATTATTGCTTATTATTAGCTCTGTATCGGCGCTGCATAGTGATGGCGTGCACACCGAGCTCTGCTGCATGCGGAAACAGCTTGAATCCGGAGTCACATATACAGATCACTAATGAGAAAACAATAGGGGAGCAGTCTCACACCTTGTCTTCACACATTTCCATCTACTTCTTCCCTTTCTTTGCTCCTTCTTTCTCCTGCAAATGTTCTTGCTACTCACCTCACACATGTTCCTCCTATATGTGAGTGTGTCACCCTTGATGGGAGGGTTGGTGAGAATTCCCCTGAGATTCCGGTCTAAAGAGTTGGTGAAGCAGCCGCTCTACCTATCAAAGCCTCAGGCAGGGGTTCCACACACACATGTAACTGATATTATTTCTATTTGATGATTAAACCACCAGAGCACAGGTCTCCTTTCAGAACGGCTGTGATGGACTTAACAAACCACATGCCGGGTGTGTGTTCTGTTCATTCTGGGCCATAAGTAAAGTCAGAATCATCATGCCAATGCAGATATAGCCACCAAGAAGGCTACGTGTTTGGTGCCATTTGTTTATTAGTCTACTGGTTAGCCCAATATCCCACATGACTCAGTATATTTGTATATTTCTACTGGAAAGTTTTTAATCAGAACCACCTTTTGGCAATTTATAAAGCAATTGCCATTTGTGCTCATAACTCCTGAAGCATGAGGCATGGATTCTTTTGTTGAATCCATTTAGCTACAGACATTTCTGCTGCTCCTGGTGCATATTTCAAACAATTTGGTGCACGTATGCCTTATTGTTGGGTATTTGACATAACAAGCTGTAACTCCGACAGACTTTAATGGCCTTTGGCTTATAGTGGCTCTACAACAACATGAGGAATTAAAATGGCCATTCCCCAGTGCCCATGGATCTGACTCTTTAAAATTTGAAGAACTCCTCCTTATAAAAAGTCCCATGATTCTCAATAATCATGGCTGCCATTAGCAAACTAGCAGGAAGCATTTGTGGNATAAAAAGTCCCATGATTCTCAATAATCATGGCTGCCATTAGCAAACTAGCAGGAAGCATTTGTGGAATCAGTGCCTTGCTCAGAGGCACCTGAATAGAAGCTGCTGAGAAAGAGAATATTTCAGTTCTGAGGTTTGAACTGCCACCAAACCTTCTAATCACAAGCCAGTTTCCTGCTGCACTTTCACCNCCCAGATATGGATGGCTGCCATGTTGTAGAGGATGAGTATTCACCTGGGACTAGGCCTGAGGACAACTGCTGATGATGAATTGTTCATTTGTCTGGCTGTTGTGGCTGGGAGAGAGAGAGAAAACCCTCAGGCGTCTGCCTAACCATCGCATATGCACTGCAATTTTAACCTCCTCATTTAACTAGACCCCCTCCCCCCTCTCCCTGNCCAACACACACACACAAACACACATGACACAGGCTGGACAGACATGGACTGGCAACCCCCATCTCCACCCCCTCCATCCTATTTTGATGAAGGGTCACAAAGGGCCACGTCTGGGTGGAAAGATGTAGAGCGGTGGTAGAAAGGGACGACTTACAGCCTCAGGGCATGTCTAACACACACACACACACACACACACACATGCAAACATGCAGCGTTGTATGGACGGCAGCCGTAACGCGCTAAAATTGCACATGTGCACAGACAAACAGATCTGCATACAACATGAAGCTCCTCATGCAGAAATGGAACACAGGTGCAAGAACGGACATGTGTGTAATTAAAGGCAATGCAATTACATCTTCAAAAAGCTCCCTTTGTTAGGGTTCATTCATTTTGTTTTTTTCTCATTCTAAAAATCCAAGAATTGATTAATGTTTACTTTGCACCTTAAAGTTGGGAGAATTTGGATTAAAAATCAGCAATGCACAAATCTGAAAAATGCGACGTGCAAAGCAAACACTGCTATTTAGCTGGTAATCATCGCTGAACACGTGCAAAAATGTAATGTTTGGTCTTTTATTTCTTATTGAGATAAGGCAGTTATGAAGGAATGACTGTTTACAGCGATGGCCTGCCGTAATGCCTGATAGTGAGGAAGTGTGAAAAGCGGGTGAATTAAATAAAGAGTAAAATGCAAGAAGGTGACATCATTTCTCTCCTACCAAATCCAGACAGTCTCTGCATTGTTGTTCCTTAGCTTCACACCCAATTCACTAATTTAACATCTCACTTAAAATAATAAAATCATCCTACAAAGCATACGTATATATGCTAAACTTCCAGGCAAAGTTCCCACACAGTGTCCAATGTGGCCATTTTGGGACAAATTAAAAAAGTCTTTAAGCTAAAGAGACAGAAAAATGCCAAACAGTCCTAAAAGTGAAGGAAAGATGCCGTTAAAAGCAGTTAAAATATGAAACTACAACATACAACGTGGATATACTAGCATGTATTCATTTTCCTGTGGAAAAAGTTGCACAAATGCTTGTAAATGAAGCTAAGCTAAGCTAACAGTTCACCTTGGAGCTGAGACAAGCAGCAGTCACACCACATTTGTCTTCATATCACAAATTATTGATTCATATCTTTGTGTTATGCAGTCTGACTGTCAGCGCTGCGAGAACAATAAAAGCTTCTAAATTGGTATGAAAATAAAAAAAGGCAATGGGCAAGGACATTTTGGTTTGGAGAAGGCATGATGGGAGCAGCAGAGGGAAGCTGGTTGGACATGCGGGATATGAGGAGGGATTTATTAACACAGATTGATCCAGGTGTCTTTGAACATGACTTTCTCTCTGCCAGCTCCTCCAGATGGATGCTAATCTCTTTCCTGTCAGAGAAGATTCAGAGATCAAGTCATTTTCACTGCAGGTCAGTTTCCTGTTAGCTTGACGCTGCACGCTCAGGCTTATTTAGTTAAAGATAAGGAAGCAGCTGCATGGCTACAAAAAGACTTTGCTTTCTTTTTATTGGACATTAGCCTATCTAATGTTTTATAATAAGGTGCAGTGCCTCAAAGAGTCCATTTGTCAGATCTGATCCTCACCAGACGTGCTGGGGGTGAAAGGGGCTCGAGCCTTATTAGCTGAAGTGCTCCTCTGAAATAATCTAAATAATAATAATTACCATTGTTGTTGTTGTTCCTGCTGCAGGAGCCGTTATTGACGGTTGACTATTGATTATTGTTTGATATCAGAACAAGTTAAAACACGTAATCATCATAAAACGAATAAAATGTCAGGTGATATGACAACACAGAGGCGCAGCTGGGAGAGGAGCGGCGGAGAAAGTGATAAGGACAAGCCGTTGTCGTCCAACAGCAACACTCTGCCAGATCCCCAAAGGTTCACCGCTGTCTCCTTTCACATCTGTGTGGAGAGCGCACAGAGCTCTCAGGTGATTTCAACGGTAACCCACCTGCAGCAATACTGGACATGCAGAGCTTTGTCACTTTCGCAGGCTGCAGCCGAGTACATTTATCTGTCTCCCTCTCTGTCTCTGATGGGGTTCTACTGAAATGAATTTAAATCGGCTGAAATGTTGCTGTCATGCATTTCATAATGTGATCGGGAGCTGAGCGCATTAGGGTTAGGGTTAGAGTCCTGAGCAGAAAGGAAACAACAATGTCCCGCCATTACTACACAATGCACATTTTCACGCTTATGGCCTGAAAGCTGATAGCTAAAAGCCTCATACTTTTCAAAAATCATTTTCTTGGCAAAAATGTATTTAAACTTTCCTCAGAGTCGTATCAGCTCTGCATATCCACCTGTACCAAACACACCCTCTGCTTATATCTATATTTTTAGGACTGTATAATTCCATCCACAAATCAGGCAGTAAATCGATTTTATATTTATGTCACATCAGAATAATATTGATCTATAATATCAGAGCAGCTGATTTACGTCATCTTCAACAATTTTACGGATGAGAAAGTCACTCAAACATGATGTGACAGTGACCTTGTTAGAATGGCTGACACTGACACGGCTGGCTGCTACAACATGAAGACTGCCTGGGCGTGCAAACCAACCAAAAGGACTTTATTTCACCAACAAAACACAACCAGTGGAAAAGTGGACATGCAGCATTGTCCTAACAGTAACACAGCAACTTCACACACACGTGAAGTGGCAGCTTTTATACTACGTCATTACTAACTGGCTGGACCTAAACAACACTCAGGTGACTGTTATATTTTAAATCATTTAAGAGAGCAAAGAAAAGAACAAATACTGTACATCCCTAAATGACTTCCAAATATAAAATACACGTAATGTACTACAGAGACTACATATTAAATTGTCCAGCAAAGCATTACGTGCCCCNACACACACACACAACACACACACACAAACCTTACAGTTCAATGTTTCACCTTTAAGTATGTTCGAACGTAGAAGGAACAGTTATTTTAATGTCTCAGTGAAAGTTGTTTTATATATATATATATATATATATATATATATGCTTAAAGTAGACACAAAAAGGTGCCAGTATCTGTGTATTGGTCACCTTTGGCTGGTTATCAGGTCCAGGGGGACGTGGTATAAATATGTGGTCCCCCAATTTAATTTGTCAACCTTTGCTATTTTTCTATATTGTTTTCTCTATATATACTGTATATATTTTTTTTATTTTTTCCGTTGATATTCTCATTCCTGGTACTGACTATATTTAATCATTTATGTCGTTTCTTAGACTCTAAAATCACAAAATAAAACGATGTAAAAGACTTGCAATTCAGTTCTTCAGCAGGCAGAGCTTTCTGGTATAAAGGCCCCTAACCCAAGAAGATGGACAAAAAGCTTGATAATGCTGGCATTCTCCATTAACGGTAGGCAAAAAAAAAAAAAAAAAAAAAAAAAGGAAAAAAAGAGGCACATATGTGCAAACAAAGAAGTTAATTAGTGGCTTTTAGCATAATTCATAGGTCAGATTTTCCTTTGAAATACCATTCCTGATTTAATGACCGCTGACATCTTGGCATGATAGGAGATAGCTTCGCTCGCTCTCCCATCTGCAGCTTGTCTTAATTAGGAAATCTGGGACAAAAACAGGTCAGTCTGAGCAAGAGGACTGACAGATAACCAGGAAGTGGTTCTAAATGGGTGCTTATTTGACCTCTGACCTCTCACATCAATGCTTCAGGGTCATGTTCAAGTTTCATGAGCTATGCATTGGTTGTTATGGAGATGAATCGCTAACAAGGAAGGCTCAGGGTTATGACCCCCAGTCCACTAATGATGACCTCATATGGCTGCAGTATTTATCAGCCAGAACAATAGACATGTCAGCGTGGTTTCATATGAATATTTCAGCGTTGGCCCTGGGTAAGAATGACTGATTACCCTGTCTGAACAGCACAATGACTATAGATAAGGAGCATACCATGGGAATACACATATTCACATAGAGGCGCAATGTTATTTATTCTCCCAGGTCAGTGCCATAAATAATAAATTTCATATGTAAGGGTTGGAATTGTTGTGTATGCTTAAATAACTCCCAAATTATATTCTGTTATGTATTTTTTTTTAAATTTAATTTCTGTCTCCAATTATTATTGCCTGTTTGAGTAACTAATTTAAAAAGATCAATAAAGTTTCACCTCGTCATCAAATGTAATGTAATCTATGAAACCTTACCTGACGATAAATACAAGAATTATCAATCAATGGTTACTGATGATTTTACAGTGTTATTTTTAAATTATTTCTTCTTTTTTTTTGCCTTTATGTTTTTAGAAATTTGAATACTTAATCCATAGTAACATGATTAATATAGCTGAAGTTATTACAGGACCATATCACCATTTTGCATGCTTGAGCGTAATATATGCAATTTTCATACGTGATTACTTTACATTAAACGTTACTGAGAATCATTTCCCAAAGAATAAAACTGTAGTTTAGCTTTCCTGATATTTTGCAAAATCTCTTAATCTTTCAAAATTAAATATTCAAGTGATACACCCACCTTAAAAATCCATGTTTCTCCTGCTAATAGTTACACAGCCTTATGAAGTCATGGTCCTTTAAATTTTTCCATAAACACAGGTCTTCTTTTGGGACTATATTCCCCGGTGGAGGCATACATTCACTCCACGCTTTTTATTGAGCTTAAACACTAAAATTACATAACTTCTAAAAAAAACCTGAATACACGTCTTGTTGGTGATGATGGATTACCTATCCCAAGAACGTTTACAGTATCAACAAGTTGATTTTAATAGCAGAATGAACTGAAACCAATGGAGGTCTGGAAGGTAGGAAAAACATTTTTAATTCACCGTTCCAGTAGTATGCTTTGGGAAATGATTGTCAGTAACGTTACATGTATGAAAATTGAACATATTAGGCTCAAACATGCAAAATGGATGGTATGGTCCTTTAATGCTCAGGTCCACGTGAGCCTGCCAGGTCGTCAGAGTCATTACAGCAAAGATTAATCCATACATATTTGTACATACAGTTTGGCCATCCCAGCCCACTGGCCTGGGCCTGCCTCCTCACACCATCTGTCTGAGACCATCTAATACACAACACAACTGAAAAGAAACACAAAGTGAGTGTGTGTGTATGTGTTGCATGTGTGTGTGTCAGTTTATGCATTGGGAATTACAGCTGTGTGTGTTACGCAGAGATCAGATGAGAGGATCAGTTGCTCCGCAGCTTTTGCTTTAGATTAAGTTGAACCTGTCCTGTTAGTATATTTAGATACAAAAATGTACATTTCATATGTTAGTACCACTGAAGCAGCATTAGAGTTCGTGAAAACTTGCATTTGCTGAATTAGCACTACAATAATTGAAGTTCATTCATAAAAGTTCTGTTGTGTTAATTAGCACACCGTTGTTGTAAGGGCTGTGACAGGTAAAAGCAAATGAGAATCCTCATAATAAAGAGCTGCTGCATCATTAAATTACTGCCTCCTGTGGTGTCAAAGCAAAATGGAAAAAGCGATGAAAGAAAGCTTAGCTCTCTGCTTTAGAGGGCTCTGAAGCAGTGTAGGCTGTGTAGGCTAGTGATGTTTAGCTGCAGCATAGAGGCTGCTTGCAAAGTGTTAGTGATGCTGTTGCTAGTAGTAAGTATATGCATATCTCAACATCAGCACAGTTTATATGTTAAATCTATATGTGTAGGTCCCTACATTTTTGTGTTGCACCAGTGGGATGCAGTCGATGGATGTAAATCTAACTCTAACCTATACAGTCACAGCACTTGAGGCCTCCAAACAGTCACCAGCAGAGCTAATGTGACCAGCTCAGCAGTAAGGTATGCACGGCCTCTTCAAGTTTCCCCTCCAACTCCAACTACAAGAAAAGAAGAATAAGAACTTTTCAGAAAATGACGAAAACCAGGATCAGGTATTAATTCACCTCTCACTCTTAATTCGGATGGGAACGCAGGGCAGCCTTGCTAATAACTGTAGACTGGCAAAAGCGAAGCACAGGAGAGGAGGAGGAGGAAAGCAGATTGTGAGAAGAATAAAATTTCCATGGCTGATCTGCAGGAGCAGTTGTCGAGAGGTTAAGGTGAAGGCCAATCCAGCTGTAAGAGGGGCCAGGATTAAAGTCTTTGAGATATGGATCCGGGGGCTCTCCGGCTCTCAGTACCAGGGCTTAAGTATCATATCCGTGGACAGACGGATCAATACCACTTGCCTTTCTTTCCCTCCATCTTCAAGGAGATTTTTTGGCAGAGCTTTCATGAGGTCCTCTCCACATGCCCCTAATGACATGATGGGAGCTATCATTTAGGCCAGGGGGCTTCAATCCCACCAGCAATTGATGGGCTGCTGGAGACTCAGAGGAGGCTGTAAGTCTTGGGTTTATACTGACAACACGTTGGGATGACATATGGCAATAATTATATTTATTTCAGGTATCATTAACTGTAAAAAAAAAATAAAAAAATAAACAGCTTTACAAATGAATATGTTTTACAAAACATGGCAGAAACAGTTTACACGGTCAGTACATTTACATGGATGATAAACTCCATTTTTTTTAATTTACTTGTCTGAACTTTGTAGACATATATATCAATATATGGGATTCCGTGGTTCGCCAACACGATGTGTTGCATAAACTGGTATGAGGAGAGTCCGCAAGGCGAGGAAACGCATGCAAGCTCACTCCAATTATGACGTTTACATGCCCAAATAAATCAATTTCCTATCATATAACTTAGGTCTGTTACTTAGAGTAAACTTACTCCAATTTAAGCCGATTTCAATCTAATTAAAGGGCCATACCACCCATTTTGCTAATATATTCAGTTTTCATACATGTAACATTACACTAACAATCATTTCCCAAAGGATAAAACCGTATTTCAGCTTTCCTGATATTTCGCAAAATCTCTTAATCTTTCAAAATCAAATATTCAAATGATACACCCACCTTAAAAATCCATGTTTCTCCTGTTATTAGTTACGCAGCCTTATGAAGTCACCGTCCTTTAAATTTTTCCATACACATAGGTCTTCTTTTGGGACTATATTTCCCGGTGGAGGCATACATTCACTCCACACTTTTTATAGAGCTTAAACTCTAAAATTACATAACTTCTAAAAAAAAATCTGAATACACGTCTTGTTGGTGATGATGGATTACCTATCCCAAGAACGTTTCAAGTATCAACAAGTTGATTTTAATAGCAGAATGAACTGAAACCAATGGAGGTCTGGAAGGTAGGAAAAACATTTTTAATTCACCGTTCCAGTAGTATGCTTTGGGAAATGATTGTCAGTAACATTACATGTATGAAAATTGAATATATTAGGCCCAAACATGCACAATGGGTGGTATGGTCCTTTAAGGTGCTTACATGACATTTGTAAAAATTCTGTTTATTTCCTTAATCTGTGTAAAGTTAAAATTTTAACACACATTTAAAGGTACTGGCTGTTAGAAACCGATATGTATTAGTTTCAGCACAGAGTTTTAGCGTCTGGTGAGGTTCGCATCGTGTTTTAGAGACGATACTTCACCCTGATCATGGCTAAAAAGATTTATAAATACCCATATCAGAGAACAGGTGAAAAGCTCTGTTCTGTTCCAGACGACTGGATTGAGATGAACCTTGTACATGAAACAAACCTCAGATGAATTTCACCTACAACCTTTTGTAATGCCACACTCTACTTCTGATCTGTTCTGTGATTGGTAGCAGACATGAATCAAAACGATCAATTGACCCTTGGGTTTGACAGAAACTTGTGGCCTGGAAACAACAGGGTTCGTGACCCCAATGTGCGGTCTGAGGAAGGCCACCGTCATCAACAGAAAGGCACCAATCACAGCCAGTCTTTTGATTTAGTTTGGAGGTGAATATTACATCAAAGCTCCTGTCCAGTGCCCTCCAAACAATAACAGCTGACAGGAAATAAAAAAAGAATGATTTATGATTTTTATGGTGTTTTATTGTTATTGTCTTTACAATGATGTCCCAAACGTCTAAAACAGAGTGGCTACAAATAGTCAAAGCTTGAGAATTTCAATGGAAAAACCTTCTCAATTTCCTGTGAGACACTTTCACACACACACACACACACACACACACGCTGGAGTCCAAGCCCCATCAGAGTAGGGACCCTCTCATGTTCTCCATAAACTGTAACGGTGGGTATAAACAGCCAGTCAGACTCTGGCGCCTGTACAGAGGTGGATTACAGTGATCCAAGCAGTAAGCTCAGAGTGCACGGCTCCACGCCAAGCACGCCTTCTCCACGACCTGCTTTACACCGCTGCAGCCACGCCACTCTTAATCCACTCTCTGAGGCGCACAAAGGGTGAAAATGTGACGCCCACCCCACAGAACTCCCACAAAGTCCTCTTTCACCAGCTCCCATTTTCCAGAGGGTCAGCGTTCAAATTTGATTTCATGGGCTGCTACAGCAATGCTCACTGGCAGCGGCTTTAAAGGCTGGGGGGATGAGGGAGAGATTATCCAGCAGCACACAGAGCCAAGTTGCGCTGACCTAATTGAAACCAAACGACCTCTCTGGGCAGCTCACAAAGGGTGATTAAAACTCATTCTTGGCCTCTGTTTACTTAAACCGATGGCACGTTTTTAATAAATCGACACCCAGCACGGCCGATGAAGTCACGGGAGATGAATTCTGGCCACAGCTGAGTCAGAGAAGCATGAAAACAGCTGCTTTAAATAGATACAATTAGAGCAGGCTCTCTCTGCCGCACAGCATCACGATGCTTTCATTAGTGTGTCGGTTTGAATTTCCAAAGATGGCCGCCAAGAGATTACTGCTGACACATTCCTGTAAACTGTAAAAGATGCATCGGGCCCTGGCTTTTTAGGGTTTGCCAGTCCTGGCCTGGCAGCCAGTGCCAAATGCGGTATTGCCAAGAAAGAGATATGGTTGTCCCAGAGTGAGCGCTTCCAGCCAGACATGCCGAAATGGAAGGTCAACCTGCAGCGCATGTGTGTGGTGTGTGTGTGTGTGTGTGTGCGTATGCTTCGTGTGTTATGGCAAGACTGAACAAAAATGACCA
The DNA here is from genome assembly GCA_014773175.1 of Lucifuga dentata. Classification (NCBI taxonomy): domain Eukaryota; kingdom Metazoa; phylum Chordata; class Actinopteri; order Ophidiiformes; family Bythitidae; genus Lucifuga; species Lucifuga dentata. Next base: position 55,462 of record VXCM01002262.1, read on the forward strand.
AACTTCAAAATAAATTTGATATGGCTGTGATCTAATGACTCTCACACACACTAACCTCCCATTGTGCTGGCTGCCTCCCTCCAAATCACCCCTTCATTCATCACACTCATCTTATAATTTCAGCCTAACAAATGTGGAGTGGGCCAGCATTGTGCATCGCTGTCTTATCCTATGTCAAGCTTCGAGTCAGATACTCCTAATAAATGGCTGAAAATAAATCACATTGGATTAAAGGACAGTTGTTTTTTCTCGACCTAGTGACTGTGACCTGCTGTTTGGTGTAGAAGGGGTTCTGTAATAAGGCTTTGAACAGCCTCCCAGAAATTCAGGCTGGAAAAACACACAGGCCACATTTAACCATTTCAAATCAAATCTTGCTCTGGACTGTTTTCAGTGGTAAAAATTAAAGCATTATAAGACCTAGAACTTTCGCTTTGGTATCTGGCAGGCCTCTCCCTGTGATGTGGTCTCTCAATATGAAAACAAAAGAGGCGATATTAAATCAGTCGCTGTAGCCCATTGGCTACTCCAGGAGCTAATTTAAGGCAGCTGTCGTCAGAAGTTTTACATCTGAGGTAGAGGAATCAGGACCATGTGGTTTTCCTTACAATGCCACCCGTGTGCGGACTGAATACAGTGTTTTTAGTGGAATTAAAGGACCATACCTGTGACTGTGCATGTTTGAGCCCCATTCTACACAATCCACATATACGTTACCAACAACCAAAATATACTACTTATAGGTAAACTTAAGATTTTTTCCTTTGGCTTCAGTTCATTCCAGTACACTCTTAAAATCAACTTGTAGAGACTTGAAACGTGCTGAGATACGTAATCCATCACAGTGAACAAGACATCCGTTAAGGTTTTTGCAGAAGTAACTTTATTGAACTGATTCAACACCGAGTTTCATGGAAGACGATGTATGTCTCCGCCAGGAAATATAGTCCCAGGAGAAGACGGCTTTTATTGAGAAATTAAAATGATTGTGTTTTCTACAATCATGCAAAGGTGTTAGAAGATGACACATTGAGTTTTAAGGTGTGTGTATCACCTCAACATTTGATTTTGAAAGATTAGGGGATTTGAAAAAAATAACAGGAGAACTAAAAATGGTTGTCGGTAACATTACGTGCATGTGGGCAGTATTTATTGGGCACAAACATGCACGATCGCTCGTATGGTCCTTTAAATATACTAAACTTTAGTACAACTGAAAAAAATCTGAGCTGATCGTGCTGCTGTAGGAAAAGACAAGCATTTTAGGAAATGTTAGGAAACATTACGAAAAAATTAAGAAGTCATTCAAAATTTGAAACTAAATTTGATGGTAATCTGAAGTTCTTGAGATAGGCCAAAGTCTGGACGGATCCACTGATACCTGATTGGCTGTTTCCTAACCAAGCAACCTGGTGATCATGTGCCATAGGCAGCTCTAATCCGAGGAGCTATGGCACCGATTTAAATTAGCACCCCCTCCCCCAGCCAAGGATTTCCTTCCAATGTTAAATTTTCACACTAAAACCAAATAATCACCATCCTGCAGTTTTGTTTAAACAGCTTTCACTTCCTCAGATTTAATGGTATATTTATATTAGACACATAAATGAAATATTTTTAGCAGCTAAGCTCAGGAAGCACAAAAGATTAATTGAGGCCATTCATTAAGCCTTCTTACTGAGGTGCTACTTTAATGTCAGTAAAATGGTTTCTTGCACTTCAAAAGAGACTTGATGTAACATGTTTAACAGTTTAAAATAAACCCGTGGTGCCCCGGCATTAGACAGGCTTGTCCTCAGAGACGTTTAGCTGATAAACGCTGACCGTACCACTCCACATCGTTTGCTGTCATCATATCTCTGACTGTTGAGAGAGAAAAAAAAAAACAAAACATTTCTTATCTCTTTGTCTGAGACACTTCTGTTTCAGCTGCTGCCAGCGATCACCAGCAGCCGTTCAGATGGAGGTCTGATGGTGATATTATGCTGCGTTCATTGTACCTCAGAACTGGGAAGTTGAACTCAGAATTACGTCATTTACGACCACCATGAATTTTAGCTAAACAAAGTGAGACAACATGGACTTCATGACAACACTTGCCTTTGGACCTGAGGAAGTTATGTTTTAACATTTATGAGCTATTTACTGTTTGAAAGCAGCAACTCCATTGCCAGTGTTCTATTTTTCACCAGTTACTGTCTGTATGTTGATTGATCTAAAGAAAACGCGCCAGAAACATTCATTTATAAACAGAGAAATTACTGTTTCTGGTGTGAACGGCCATGCTGAAATGACGTCAATACTGAACTCAGGGTTGGTAAAGAGTTAGGGTTAGGGTTGGTAAAGCTTATCCAACTTTATGAGTCAGAATTCCAAGTTGAGGGGGCATTTTCTCAGAGTTTTACCAGTCGGAAGATGGAATTTCCAAGTTCACAATGAACGCAGCATAAGTCATGCACTCTGTGTCTTATAGTTAGACGTTGTTTATGTGGTTTGCAGTTTTAACCTGTTTTGTTTCACTGCTGCACAACTGATTTCTTTTTCTATTTTTTTTTTTTTTTACATTTTTTTTTAACCTTGGCTGGAAACTACTCTTGGCTGTGCTGACTTTCTTGTTGTTGTTGTTGGGATTGATGACTGTGGCTGTATTGTGCATTAGGATCTTGAATTTGAATTAAGAGTAACATTAACTATTTAGCCAGTTTGACTGTTTTTATTAGTATTGACTCTTTGTTCTTTTTATTCTTTTTTTTCCCTATCATCTCTAGCTTTTATCTGTGTGTTACTGGTTTTATGAATTGTATGCTGTTCATGCTGTATGTATGCTATATGCTGTATGTTTTCTGCACTGTGTTGTATGCACTTTATCTGGTATGTACTTGCACTTTATGCAGCTTGCATATCTGAGCCCAAGACAAGTTTCCCTTTGGGACAATAAAAATTCAGCCTGGTCCTAACCATACCTGTCAACAATGAGCTTTGAAAAGAAGACAAATTTTTGACCCCTCCCACCCCACCCC
>VXCM01002263.1:0-74443 GCA_014773175.1 Lucifuga dentata
AAAAAAAAAAAAATATGAAAATGCTATATTATGAAAACGTAACATTACAAAAACACAAAAAACATTATGCAAACATAAAATCATGAAAACTTAACAGTAGGAAAATGCAGCAAAAAATTATGAAAAACACCGAAACATTACGAAAACACAAAACCATTACAAAAAACATTATGAAAACACAATAACATTACGAAAACGCAACATTACGAAAACACAAAAACATGAAAGCACAAAAACATTACAAAAATGCAACACTGAAAAAATGCAACATTACAAAAACACATTATGAAAAAAAGAATTATGAAAATACAACATTAAGAAAAAACAAAACATTAAGAAAACACATTATGAAAACACAAAATCATCATGAAAACATTACAAAAACACAAAAAAACAATGAAAACACAAACACATTACAAAAATGCAACATTAAGAAAACGCAACATTACAAAAAACAAAAAAACATTACGAAAAAGCATCAACATCACGAAAATACAAAAACATTACGACTATGAAAATGCAAAAACATAAAAACCAAAAACATTACGAAAACACAACATTAATAAAATGCAACAAAATTATGAAAACACAAAAACTTTACGAAAACATTATGAAAGCACAACATTATGGCAACACATTACAAAAACACAGAAACATTATGAAAACAGAAAATCATTATGAAAATGCAACGTTAAAAAAACACAAATTTATGAAAGTACAAAAACATTACGAAAACACAATAACATTACAAAATCACAAAATCATTGTGAAAACGCAACGTTGAGAAAATGCAACACAATTACGAAAACAAAAACATTATGAAAACATAAAAACATTTATGAAAACACAACAATGTTACGAAAACACAAAGTCATTATGAAAATGCAGCATTACCAAAACACAACAAAATTATGAAAACACAAAAACATTATGAAAACAGAAAAAGATTACAAAAACACAACAACATTATGAAAACACATTTTCTTAATACTGTTGTTGTCTTTTGCACTTCAGGGCCACCATAGTGTTGTCTTGGCAAAAGCAAACCTAACTAAGTAAGTTGTTTCCACTGCTGCCCCGGAGTGAATTCTGGCCTGGTTAAATGCATGAGGACACACCTGGCCCAGGTGTGTCCCATGACACAAATGCTCCTGCTCCCAAGGCTCAGCACCTGTAACAAACAACACAGGAAACAAGTAGCAAAGCCAACAAGACAAGCAGGGCTGAGGAGCATCACAATGACCCAATATCACGTGTAATGTCTCAGAGGACTTTACACATCGATGCTGAATGGCCCAAGCTCTCTGAGAAGACTAGCAGCCTGTTTAACAAAGTCTGAGTCTAAACCAGAACTCTGGGCTGAGAAGCTCTGAGCTGTCAAAGTCAGAGTTTTGGGTTTCGGAATAGGTGATAACAACTAGTCCAACCAACTCTGAGTAAGTTAACCTTAGTAAAGTGCATGCATGAGGAGAGTAAAAATCCCTCATCAATGGAACACCAAGAATGTGATTCACCATGGCAGCAGGAGGAAAAAAGGCTCGATGCTCCTATTTCACTATTTAGAAATATTAATGACTGTATATGCAGAGTACCAGCATATATTTAAAAAAAAAAAAAAAAAANAAAAAAAAAAAAAAAAAGCAAAACAGCAGCAGTGGTAAAACAGCATGAGTTGATGTGGGACAAAATTGCTGAGTGAGCCAATGTGTGAGTTTTACTTAATAATAATAATAATAATAATAATAATAATAATAATAATAATAATAATAAATCGTTTCATCTGGAGTGGTGAGTGGGTATTGGTTACATACTAGCACATACTGGTACATACTAGCACATATTGGTACATACCGATACATACTAGCACATATTGGTGGCACATACTTGTACATACTGGCACATACATGGTACATACTGGTACATACTGGCACTTACTGGCACATACTAGCACATACTGGCACATACTGGCACATACTAGTACATACTGGCACATACTGGCACATACTAGCACATACTGGCACATACTGGTACATACTGGTACATCCTAGCACATGCTGGCACATACTGGTATATATTTGCACATACTGATACATACTGGCACATACTGGCACATACTGGCACATACTGCACATACTGGCACATACTAGCATATACTGGCACATACTAGCACATACTGGCACATACTAGCATATACTGGCACATACTGGCACATACTAGCACATACTGGTGGCACATACTGGCACATACTGGTACATACTGGCACATACATGGCACATACATGGTACATACTGGTACATACTGGCACATACTGGCACATACTGCACATACTGGCTTTCTGGATGTCCATGTGCTGTCTACAGAACTTGCACACAAAGATGTTTTGAGCAAACAGACAGAAGGCTTGCGTGTTGCTGCTGGTATCAGTGTGTGAGAGAACATGTTGGAGCTTTGGTGTCGGACAACTTCTCAAAAATTGACAAGTCTACTGTTATTGCAAAACAGAATACCACAAAACAGAAGAATTTGCTCTGGCAGGGATTGTTTGCCCGGACACACAACTCGCATCTGAAGTTGTCCCCCACCCCTCCNCCCCCCCCCCCCAAAAAAAAATGTCAGCACAGTTACAGCCGTGACATTTAGCTTGTTTTGTTGTGTTACATGTACATAAGAAAGAAATGTGAACCTGAATATTTCTCCCAAATCATCAGACAAAAATGATTTCTTTCTCAAATGAGGAAAATGTAAGGAAAGTGGTTTTATTATTCCGCATGGGATTTAGCTTTTTGTCTCTCCAGCTGTGATTATAGGGATCGTTTTGTCTGAGAGCGCAGCAGGTTTAATCAAGCTCGGATAATTTTGCAATGCCTTATAATAAGGTCCCTGAAGACAAAGGCTGCCTCTGTTTTCACAGGTTTTTCACAGGGCTGAAAACAGGAACCTTTTAACCAGAACCTCATCCTGTGCCAGAGCCAGAATGAGCAAAGAGTTATTTTAGCATCCTACTCCTGCCTGCTGCCCCTGGGACCATCATGCATTACTCAGTCATCCCCCACACTCCTCCCACACACACATAAACCCTCCACATACACACTGCGGGCCCCGTACACTTCCTCTTAATGCCTGGCAATTTGCCAGGCTGTCATTGACAAGTTAAGTGTTGATTTGAGCGGTAACGATCGGCAAAGCAAAAAGGGAGGAAAACTTAAGAACAATGAAAGAAACATTCCATTGGAGTTTTTCCTTTCTCTGTTGCTTCCTCCTCCTCCTCTAGAAAAGGAGAAAGGTGTCAAGTTTATGACAAGAGAATTGCTTTTTTCTCGCCCTCCCTCGCTGTGATGGCTTTGACGATGGAAAGTTTGTTGAGTTGCGTTCTTTGCAGGAAGTTTGACCTACTTAGGTTTGCGCTGCACACCTTATAAAGCACCTTCCAACTGCATCCGTGTTGAAGACGAGCCCAAAAAGATCCTATGCTAAAAATCCTGAGATATGCTGCTGATATGCTGCTTTTTTGTTATTTTGTTTTAAAGCAGAAATCTTCACCAAAGTCACATTAAAATGGACCAGATACTGAGACTATTATTATTATTATTATTATTATTATTATTATTATTATTATTATTATTATTGCCTTTGCAAATTATACATCCATTTATCATCACTGTTAAAATAAATAATACTTGGGTTTAGTTTTAATCTGATTCAACCTGCACATATTTAAGCATCATTTTCACAGCTTCACAAGCAAAAATCCATTTTTTTTTTTTTAAAGTTAATATTAATTGGCACATTTGNTTCACAGCTTCACAAGCAAAAATCCATTTTTTTTTTTTTAAAGTTAATATTAATTGGCACATTTGTCCACCTTAAGTAACTGTACTAGATCTATGATCATAAAAAAAATAGTGTATAGATAATTACATACAAGTACTATCTTATATTGTTCATATTAACTAAATCTACTGCTTTCTCCCCGACATCTTTTTTAAATTTTAAGAGTAAAATTCTGAATGCTGCTTCCTTTTAAAGTCGAGTTTAGGCAGCGGCTGATGCTAAAGTCTGTGATGGTCCTGTGTTCTCCCGCTGTGCTTCATTTACTAAATTTATAATAAGACATCTCTCTCATTGTGTCATGCCATGGGAGGCAGTGATGGGCTCTGATCAGCGCTGAGCATCTTCTTCAGGACCAGCGTTGCTCTTTCTCTCTCTTTGTCTGAGACGTTTCTCTCTGCTGCTTCCAGGTTTGATGTCCCATTAAAAAGGCTTTGCAGACATCAGACCAGTCACTCAGAAACAGAAAGTAGGACTCAAGAGACACTCAGGATGTTCATCATTAGACTTTGGTGCCATTCACTCAACTCCAAGCCATCGGCTGAAAAAATTTAAAAAATAAATAAAGAAAGAAAAAAGAAAGAAACAACAAGACAACCGTAGTTCTTTCAGTGGAGAGACAGAGAGTGGAAGAGACTCAGAGGGATGCGTGGGGATGGGATGTGGTGGTGGTGTGGGGAGAGGGGCTGCACTTAGAGATATTTAAAGGAGAAGGAGATGGGCTTTGTTAAAGACACGATTCCCCTGGGTTCCTCTCCCTGAGTTGCAGGGATCTGATCTGCAGCGCTTGTGTTCGAGCAACACCTTCTTTGCTGGAGGGAGAAAGGATGGCGTGTAATTATACTGCAAGGGCTTTCAGGGCCCTGGCATACCTGTCACCTGGGAAGCAGCGAGGAATGAGAGGCAGAAGAAAAGACATCTGCATAGCTTTTAGTTGTTATTTCAGAACAGAAACTTGTCCTTTCTCGTTTGTTGTGACACAGTTGTGTTTTTCCTTCCCCCCCCTCGTTTGGAAGTTTGGGGGCTCATCGTCTGCGCTCATTTTGAACACTTTCATGGGAAAGAAAAGAGCCTCACACAAGCAAAGGAGCTTTGATTTAGTCTCAGACTTTTGAGAAATTGTTGCTAATAAGAGACAATAATCACTGTAAGAGCTGAGGCTTTTGTAATCAGTTTAAGTGTGTTTGAACCGATTCATTTCATCATTTGTATGATAACAAATTGAACTTAATAAGTGACAGTGATATTCATTGATCAAACACAATATTAATCATACAAAGACAGCAGTGTAGATTCAGTAATAACATGTTAACACCAAAATGAGCAGGACAATGCTCTCTGAAGTGATTATCAATGCTGTTCTAATTATTGCATTGAGTTCATCATGGTGAAGAGGTAGCAGAACATTTCCACTGGCTCAATACACCTTTTTTATTATATGTTGGGAAAATCTGTGCTGTTGTCAGAACGCAGCCACACACTGCAGTATATACATTTCCGTATCGATTATATAGTATATATATAATTTTTTTTTCCACACTACAGGCCAGAAGTTTGAGGGCACCCCCAGATTTTTAGAAAAAAATCATCAATGCACAGTTTGTTTTACAATTTATTGCACAGGAAATGATAAGAATATATAAAATAAATGTAACTAATTAGTTTTCAAGAAGAATTAATCAACAGTATCACCTTATGTAGCTATTATGGCTACAGAAATGATTTTTCATGAAGGCATCAGTCTGTATTAGTGCAGCACTCCTGTTGTGATGCTGTGTCATAAACTATAAATTTGCATTCCTCAATATGAAGTTCAGAAGATGCAGAGCAGCAGCATGAGCAGACTGTGCAGCATGTTAATCCAAAATGATGTGGGAGAAGGCAGACAGCGGCTATTGAATAGGATGTTAAAACACATCAGCAGGGAGTTGGAACACAACAGGAGTGCTGCACTAATACAGACTGATGCCTTCATGAAAAATCATTTCTGTAGCCAGAGTGGCTACATGATGTGATACATAATGTGATAGATAGATAGATAGATAGATAGATAGATAGATAGATAGATAGATAGATAGATAGATAGATAGAAATGTTATGACCTGACTTTGTTGTATTTGAACATTTTACATTTTATTTCTACACAGTGACATTTTCACAATAGCAGCTGATTAATGTTGCTTTACTTCTTCAAAGCTTCACTTCTGTGAGCCTGATTTCTGTTTTCTGTGAGCAAGACAAATGTTTTCCTGTATCATCTGCACAACGACGTCTGACTTTTTCCCTTTGTTAGACACACACACACACACACAGAGAGAGAGAGAGAGAGAGAGAGAGAGAGAGAGANAGAGAGAGAGAGAGAGAGGGAGAGAGAGATACAGTAGACAATTGCCAGCAGCAGCTTAGTAGGTAGCTAAGAGAGGAGTGGACCTCGCCACATTCCCTTTCATACCTAACAGCAGGGTAGAAGAAATGTTAAATTGTACAGGCTCCTCTTATGTATATAAAAATGTCCTGAACAAGATGCTTATCTTAATAGATGAAGTAGGAGCAAAAAGAGCTATAATTTTAATCAAATCCCAGCCTCATCGGTGTGACAGCTTTGAGTGCTATTGAGGCTTAAAATGCATGTTTTTGGGGTGCTTGGAGAAAGGGACTCAGCAGGTGGCACCTTGTGCTGTAATTATCCTTCACTTACAGGTATTTCTGTTGCAACAGTTGTTATCTTCTGTCATAAAGAGGAAATCAGTTTGTATAGATGTGATATGTGGGAGAATGGCCAAAGGAAAAGAAAAGAAGGAAAAGAAAGGCATTCTCATGAAAGACAGGCTGAAAATTGAGGATAGATGAGTCATTATTGGCCTTGTTTGTTTGTTTGTTTGTTTGTTTGTCTGTCTGTTGGCTGCAGTTAGGATGTCTTACTGCATTCAGGAGCCTCACAATGAGAACATCTCACACAAGCTCAAGAATACGCAATCTTTCAAATTCAACTTGTTTGCCAGGCCTTTACACAAACCCAAAACTCGAAACCGTACAGAGGATAAAACTGAGAGAGATATTCTTTATTCAAATAAAATAAAAAATAATACATCATGCACCTCACAGGTGATAAAAGGTGAGATAAAAATCGACCTCATTGATAAACTTTACACACATCAAAGCTTTCATCTCCACCTCAGTACATTTAATGTATCAGTATTACACACAGTTCATCGTTCATTATGTGACCTTAAGTCACCTTTCAGGAGGAAAATCCTGGATGGCAGCAACTAATATTGCTGGTAATTTAATATTTTGAGGTGTTAATATACATCAGCTGATTATTTGCATGCATGGTTTGAACCACAGACTATAAAACATGGTTCTATAGCTTCTCTGATGTCAGCCACATGTTTCTGTGTCATTTTCAAGCCTGGATTTGGGGTGTCCTCTTGTCCTCATCTTTAACATCAGGGTCCTGCCTTGTGGTCATATTAACATTGCTGGGTGAAAAGGACAAACAATAATGAAAGACCATGGCGACTTCTCGAATTTTGGTTTAAACCTTAGCCTTATATAAAATTTTGCCTTATATAAACCTTAGCCTTATATATATATATATAAATATTCTCAAACACGACAAAAGAAATAAAAGTATTTATCAACAGCTTAATTTCTTTTGGAAAAACCTTTTTTAGAATGTAATCCTACACAGTTTGAGATATTTTGGTGCCAGCAACTAGTGGCCATTTGTGTTCTTGCATCTTCAGGTTCAAGGAGCATTTGTTTCAGACCCCTAACACGTCTTTGATTGACCTGCTGAACATTAGCATGTCATTATGTGTTCAATAAGGAAACATGTTTATTTTGCATTATGTGACGAAAATTGCTTTTATGGTTTTTCTGACCGGTACGATACAGCCCAGATGACGACTATGAACCAATAATGCTGAATGAATAAAGCCTAAAGGTTCCTGTTATGAGGCCTAGTTGTTTGGACAGTGCATGGATGGCCATTCTGTAAGTCTGTTAGGATTACTTTATGAAAGCGTTTATTTGACCCATGTTCATTAGTTCCCCTCATTTCTGCCCTGGGCAGCTTAACGAGGAAAGTCTTTTGACTGGAGGATGGACACTGTAAGTGACGGATGGCAATGGTCAAAGCCGGCTGAGTCATAAAGTATGGCTACTAACTAAATTACTGCAAATAAGGTCAGATGCCATCCTTCTGCAAGATAATCAAGCAAAATAACGTCACTATGCACAGACACATGGCCGCTCGCATGGCCTCAGAGCCATGGTCAACCCAACATGTCACCAATACTGTCCAGCGAGGAAATGAGCCATCCTGATCAGTCACAGCTCTTTGTTAATTAACGGCCAGTCCTCTATGATAATTTGCAGATATCGAATCGGGGAGTAGGTCTTGTCACAGAAGATAGGACAAAGTCTATCAGTGCCATGTAGCCTAATTAGTCCCATTACAGCAGGGCCCAGTGCCTACTGTGTGTGTGTGTGTGAAGAAGCAATGCACATAAAGAGGTGGAAAAGATAGCACAGTCAGTCTTCATGTGACATTCAAAAAATGCATTTTCTCTTTGCAGACACATAGACATTCTGTATGCACAAATAGTAAATGTAGGTCGTGTTAAAGGACCATACCATCCATTTTGCATGTTTGAGCCTAATTCTATTTTCATCCATGTTACATTACTGACAATCATCTCCCAAAGGATAAAACTGTATTTCAGCTTTCCTGATGTTTTGCAAAATCTCTTAATCTTTCAAAAATCAAATATTCAAGCAATACACCCACTTTAAAAATCCATGTTTCTCCTGCTAATAGTTACACAGCCTTATGAAGTCATGGTCCTTTAAATTTTTCCATAAACACAGGTCTTCTTTTGGGACTACATTCCCCGGTGGAAGCATACATTCACTCCATGATTTTTATTGCACTTAAACGCTAAAATTACATAACTTCTAAAAAAACCCTGAATACACGTCTTGTTGGTGATGATGGATTACCTATCCCAAGAACGTTTCAAGTCTCAACAAGTTGATTTTAATAGCAGAATGAACTGAAACCAATGGAGGTCTGGAAGGTAGGAAAAACATTTTTAATTCACCGTTCCAGTAGTATGCGTTGAGAAATAATTGTCAGTAAAGTTACATATAAAAAAAATAATATATTAGGCTCAAACATGCAAAATAGGTCGTATGGTCCTTTAATGCAGATTCCTGCATTAAAGGATCACATGCACAGATTTCTCTTGCACAAATATGTAAAATTGTTCTTTCTCACTCATATTGTTACATTGATTTGTATCCATCTGCCTGGATGTGTGTGGACCTTTAACCCCTAACTCCACTTACCACAGCCACCACTGCATGGCTGCTTTTCTTTACTGTGGACACATTTTGTCAAATAGTGGTGACCTGACACCTTTTATAGAATTCTGGGGACTAACAGACAGGAAAAGTCACATGATGTCAGTCCAGCTGCCTCCATGAGGTGAAGGAGGAAAGATCCAGGTAAGGAGACGAAGCACGTCTGATGCTGCACTTAGACTGAAAGGGAAAGTATAAGAGTCTCAGCATGCCCGGGCACTTGAATAGTTTCCTCTTCAATCATCTCAGATAACTCAGAGAAGATGGTAAAGGCTGCTTCATATTGAAGGATTACAGTCTTTTTTTATTTATTTATTTATTTATGTTTTTTTTTTTTCNTTTTTTTTTTTGTGGCACTGTAGCATTTTTTTGAAATATTCCTCTTTGTTTTTGCTGCCTCAGTGTCGGCCCTCCGGGGATGCTGCTTGTTGTAGGAGTTGGGTAAGGGTTGTTCTTTTTCCACTTTGGTTTTGGTAAAAAGAATAAAAATAGCTCCTGCCAGGCTTTCATTCACTACATCTGTGAAGACATGAAATAACCGACCGACACCAGACTGAGTGGGGGAAAGTTGGCTGTGTGGATTAAACAGCAGCAGCTTTTCCTGAGGTGTCCGTGATGGTGTAACAGTTGACTGTATAACTGACATAGGGTTGATGAATGTCATATTATTTATTAATCTATTGCCTCTCCTGACACCCTCTGTCAGGGAACAAGCAAAATGCTCTCAAAAGGCTTTTTTAATGTTGTTTTAGTGTTACCATATCATAACGTCAGCCTCCGCTGCTCATTACATGTCACGCAGTCATCTATCCAACGAGCTGCAGCAATAAGCCTGATGAAGTGAACACTTCAGAGAAACAAACTGAAAAGTTAAGCACGACTATTCAATTCTGTCAAGAGCACTATGTTTTCCATTTAAAGATGCAGCATCTGCTAACAGCCACTGTTATGCAAGAGATAAAGGCCTTCAACTCGTGTTACGTCACCTTCAGGCTTGCTGTGTGTAAATCACGGCGTGAAAACCTGCGACTGTTTCCCATCATGCACCATTCTCTTCAGTCCTGATCCAGAGGGTTTACATGTCCTTCTGCAGAAACATCATTCATCACATATGCAGATATAATGGCACCTTTGGACACATGTATGCGCGAATGCTGAGTCTGAGTGCTACCCAGAGGCCTGGAGGAGAGTCGGGTTTGCCAGCAGAGAGCCCAAATCTGAGATAATCTGTGTCATTCATATTCTGTTGCATGACACAAATGATCTGATAATGCACATGTGAAGTGAATTAACATCTGTTGTTTGAATGGGCTTAATGTGTAGCCATTCATCAATTTCACAGGATTACATTGGTGACCAGAGCTGTGTGTGTGTGTGTGTGTCTGTGTGGAGGAGATTTCACTACATTTTCCAGCGTGTGTGATGCGTGTTAGATCTGGAGGCCAAACACATGAACACCTCCTCAGACGTGGAGTTTTCCTGTCCGTGCTGTCAGCAGCTCAGTGATCGCGATGTATATTTACCTTTTTTTTATTTTAGGTTTTTATTTGTGTCCGTTGATTGGTTAGTTGGTTGTTTGGGTTATTAGCAGAATAACTTGAAATGTTCTGAACCGATTTGGAACCAAGTCGATTTTGAACCATATCCAGAGGTGAATGGAAGAATTTCTTTCTTTTTCTTTTTTATTCTTGAGCATTGCTCCTTTTTTTTAAATTTATTTATTTATTTATTTATTTATTTGTCAATTTCTTCAAAAGTAAAACTAGATCTCAGTAATTAAAAAAAAGGCATATTTATCCCATGACAGACATGATAGATTTTCAATAGAAGCAGTTTAGTTTAGACCAGATAAATTTTACTGTTTTTTGTGACAAATAAAGCAATTAGATGCTGTTGTTATTATAATCGTTTTGCACAGCAGTGGTTAGCAGATGTCAAGTCAAGTTTATTTGTAGCCCAGTATCACATAAAATGTCTCAAAGGGCTTTACAGTCCCACACATCAACGGTTCCCAAACAGCCAAGCTCTCCATGAAAAAAAAAAGCCTTATTCCATAAAGAAAAAAGAAACCTTGGGAGAGGCAGTAGATTCCCTCTCCTTGAACAGCCGGGGTACAATAGCATCCGTGTGTGTGGAAGCTGACAAATCTGTCCAGATTTTTTCATTTAATTTCACTCTCGCTCACCAAATATCACCACCATGCACCTGCACAAAAATACAGACTACGTACAAATGTTTTCATGGCAGCACAAGCAGCACTACAGCTGATGGCTACTTTTTTAAACTGTTCTATTTTTCTGAGCTGGAAATGTTTCAACATTGCCTGCACTAAGCAGGGAGGAAAGCAAGTGCAGCTCCATTCAAATCAGGCAGCACAAAGTCCGCTGATGGCATTTTGGTGAAAACTTTGCCTGTTATGTTTCCATGAAAGCCGCAGCAATTACAGAATAATACTGAAGAACCTGCAACGCTAATTTGAAGCATTACGATAAATATAGATGCATAAAATTGCATGGTGCAAGATATGAAGGACATTGTGTTTCAGTTGATGCAATCATACACAAACTGCTTCACTCATCATATAATCATAATCAAATCTAAATGTTTCACTATTAATCATTTCTATAAACCAAACTCATAGAAAGCAAAATGAAGCGTTTTTGTTGCAGAGTTTAGTGTAGCCTCTAAGGTTTGAGTTTTAGGTAGGGATTAGTCGCTTTCACAGTTTTACAATTATTACAGCGCTTTCCAAAACTATGTCACCCCCTGTATTTTTGTGTAAACTTTACCAAAGTACCACTCCAAACACAACAACATTCATTTATTGGTGTTTTACAAGTACTTGAGTATTCGTTCAGAATATTCAACTATTCTTTAGATTTAAATTTAGATTTCAGAGTAGGTAATATGACTATAATATTCCTACAAGTCAGAAAACACGTGAAAACCATTTGACCTCTGACCCTACCTCAAAGAAGATGTTTTAACTTCCTGTTTGATCTCTACTAAAAATATTGGTATTCTTCAAATCTTAACAAAATGTCTAAAATGTCTTCCTACTGAACACTATTAACAACTACTGGCTTTTTTTTTTTCAGTTGTACTTTAACACACTAAAAAAAATACATTTTGTGTTTGGATGGTATTTTAATTCAGAAAGAAAAGTTTACACAAAAATACAGGGGGGTGCAGTACTTTTGGCCAGCACTGTACATAACAAAATTTAAACAAAAACATCCATAAGCATTTAATAAACACATTTTATTGTATTTTTCCAACAATAAATACAAATAACTGATGGCTCGGTGTTTCACGCTGCTGCCTCAAAGCAAGAAGGTCCTGGGTTCGAATCCAACTAGATCCTTTCTGTGTGGAGTTTTCACATTCTCCCATGTCTACTGTGCCACCTGACACAAACACCCCTAAGGTATTTTACCTTTGAATTAGTTTGGTTCAGGAATTATGCGCCAAAAGCTCTTAAAGGACCATAAGGCCATTTAGCATGTTTGAACCTAACATATTCAGTTTTCATACATGTTACATTACTGACAGTCATTTCCCAAAGAATAAAACCGTATTTCAGATTTCCTGATAGTTTGCAAAATCTCTTAATCTTTCAAAATCAAATATTCAAGTCATACACCCACCTTAAAAATCCATGTTTCTCCTGCTAATAGTTACACAGCCTTATGAAGTCACGGTCCTTTTATCCATAAACACAGGTCTTCTTTTGGGACTATATTCCCCGGTGGAGGCATACATTCACTCCACGCTTTTTATTGAGCTTAAACACTAAAATTACATAACTTCTAAAAAAACCTGAATACACGTCTTGTTGGTGATGATGGATTACCTATCCCAAGAACGTTTACAGTATCAACAAGTTGATTTTAATAGCAGAATGAACTGAAACCAATGGAGGTCTGGAAGGTAGGAAAAACATTTTTAATTCACTGTTCCAGGAGTATGCTTTGGGAAATGATTGTCAGTAATGTTACGTGTATGAAAAATGAATATATTAGGCTTAAAATGCAAAATGATGGCATGGTCCTTTAATGATAGCTTGGTGCTGTAGCAAAAGTAATTAATCTGATCCCCACCTTTCCACCACATTCCATGTACTTTTTAGAAAACCACCAAGAAAACAAGCAAACATCTATGTGACTGAAAGCAAAGCGTCCTTGCTGAAGGTAAAAATGACCTCTGACGCTTCTTCGCTCGGGGTCAAACGCTGGAATCCACACAGTCACTGTGGGACTGCCGCCTCCTGACTCTGCGTGGACGAACTTTCCTCCAGCATTTCTGCACAGCAGCATTTTAAAGATATTCTTTGAAAAATAGCAGCATATGGACGCGTACAAACACAAAGGCTGCAATAAAATGCAGATGAGGTTTCCTCTTCATCTCCTGTCATCAACAACTCAGTTTGTGCAAATGTTCCAGGAGATGGAAAAGTGCTTTTATCAGACAGTAAAATGATTCAGGAAAATGTATGATTTTCCCAAATGAGAACTGTCTGTATGTTTTTTTTTTTTTCTTGTTTTTGTTTTTGTAATTCATTGTGAGTCTTTCTTCTTCACAGCTGCTAAAATGTTAAAACCGGAGGACTGGAGAAAGAGGGGAGCGGAAAAGGGGAGGAGGCAAAAAAAATCCAGAAGGTGGTGGGAGTATAGCTGTTAATTCACACACAAACAGACGCAGAAAACACAAATATGCAGGCAAAAAGCTGCGCGATTCAATCAAGCTTAATTCTATTTTGATAATTGTGGGTGCTGGGCGCCTGGGCCCGGCTCGGCAGGAAGCTGTGACTTGCGTACAACACTGACAATGAAGTCGGGTAACAACAGCTGCTGGGTGGCGGGCGAGCTCGTGTACCTCGACGCTCAAGTCTTGTCAGTCACATTTCCCCTAATTAACGAACATCTGCTTTCCATTTTCGGTTACACTGCATCGCCAGCTTGTCTCGTCTGAATCACCGACTTCTGACCTCCCCGGAGGTACGCACTTGCTGTCAGAAGTACCTGGCCAATGCCATAGACATTTTTTATTCTGCAGAGGCCCCCGGCTAACTGTGGAGGAGGAAGAGGAGGAGGAGGAGGCAGGTTTGAATCCTCTGAGACTTCTCCACCAATCATCCTCTGGGACAGTAAGGACAGGAAGTGCAGCATTTGTGTCGTGCTGCTATTGGCTCCAGCAGCCTCCTGTGGCGCTACTCTGCTTCTATCCGTGAAGAACCCCGAGTCCTCCTCCTCTCTCCAGAGCTCTAACCTATTCCCAAACTAACCTGCCGAACAGGTGTTTGTTTGTGTGTGNTCTGCCTGAAAACACCCCACATGAAATTAGAAATAGCACCAGCTGTTGACTTCACACTATTATGATAAAATATAGAGATAAACACCTCAAGCATATTTCAGCCTCATACAGAAAATCTGAATCACCATTTACTCGTGAACCTGTGTGTCACTGCTGGTTCTTATTAGAATTCACTGCGATGAGGTTTAGTCTCAGGTTTGGACAGGAAGCACCATGATGCAGACAGGATGGTGCATTGACAATTTGGGCTATACTGGATTGAATATGACACCAAATGAGATTAATACCCATTGAGATTAATACCCAAAAGTAAAATATACTTGAAACTTTATTTTTGTGTACTTGCATATTTACTGTGTTTTATTTCTGAATTATTGATTTAGTAATGCAGTAATGCCAGACTCTTAGTCTTTATCTAACAGATACATTACTGGTTCTAACACAGAGTCAAGCAGGTGAAATCTATTCAAAATGTGAATTTTAAGATTTTAATAAAATCGATTAATTGAAGTCTCTTAACCAAACATAAAGCAGGTCAATTATCTCAGAACATTTTTAAAAGATTTTTTTTTTTTTTTTTTTTTTATGTCAGAAACTCTAAACGTCTGTCAGTGACAAATCAGCAGCAATAAGAGCTAACTGCAGTTTTTTTTAAAAAGCTTTTATCAAGTCAACTGAAGGCCAAAACAAAAAAAAAAAAGCAAAATTGAAACTGATAATGATGATGACGATTAAGTCATAACAGATGCACTATTAAACAGACAACACAGTCGCAAAATCAAGTTAAAGGACCATACCGTCCATTTTACATGTTTGAGCCAAATATATATTCAGTTTTCATACATGTTACGTTACTGACAATCATTTCCAAAGGATAAAACCATATTTCATNATATATTCAGTTTTCATACATGTTACGTTACTGACAATCATTTCCAAAGGATAAAACCATATTTCATCTTTCCTGATATTTTGCAAAATCTCTTAATTTTTCAAAATCAAATGTTCAAGTGATACACCCACCTTAAAAATCCATGTTTCTCCTGCTAATAGTTACGCAGCCTTATGAAGTCACAGTCCTTTAAATTTTTCCATAAACGCAGGTCTTCTTTTGGGACTATATTCCCCGGTGGAGGCATACATTCACTCCACACTTTTTATTGAGCTTAAACACTAAAATTACATAACTTCTAAAAAAACCTGAATACACGTCTTGTTGGTGATGATGGATTACCTATCCCAAGAACGTTTACAGTATCAACAAGTTGATTTTAATAGCAGAATGAACTGAAACCAATGGAGGTCTGGCAGGTAGGAAAAACATTTTTAATTCACTGTTCCAATGGTATGCTTTGGGAAATGTTTGTCAGTAACGTTACATGTATGCAAATTGAATATATTAGGCTCAAACTCATGTAAAAATCGGATGTTTCACGCTGTTCCCCAGCACTGTGAGTATTCACATATATAAGCTTTTCTCCAGGCACAACTTCAGCTCCAGTTTTACTACAGAAACGCTGCTTAGTCTGGTTTCTCGTCCCAATTCTCACGGCTGTTCTATTCTTAATGTTTTCTCATTACTGATGCCATCAGAAAATGAATAACATCACTATCGATATGAGGTGGCAGGAAATACACAGAGCCCAAGATGGCTTCTCCAGCCACCGTAGCTACAGATACAGATGTAGCAGCAGACAGTCCACTGAAGTCAACATCCCACATGACAACAAGCAAAAGACAATCTCTCACGTCGTCTCCGCCTCGTAATCAGGCGCTCAGGCTTTCACACTCTGCAGCGTTTAGCAGCCGTCTCCTTCCTCCTGATTCTGTTTGGAATTGCAGCAAATCTCTGAGGTTTTGAAAACAAAAGGGTAAATGATTACATTTAAAAATAATTAACAGATGGGCACAAGCGGGGAAAAAAAATAAAAAATATGATTTTCTACAAATGATTGCATTCTCTCCCCTTTGGTGTGAAAAGTAGATTCAAGAACACTTTTAAATAATTTGTTCAATTTGTTCCACAGCCAAAGAAAAGCGGCTTGGTGGAAATTCAGATTCATTAAAACTTAATTAATATGCATCATTATGTAAATGAGGTTGCAGTTAATGAGTTCTTAAAAGAAGCCTTCCTTAATTAGTTCACTTTTAATGGCATCATCATTTATCTTTTTTCTTTGAAGCAGAATGACGCACGGAAGTAGCCGCTCCCAAAAGTACTCAAAATTTTGCATTTTCTCATTCCCTTAATTTTTATATGATTAAGAAAACATTTAGGATACTAAGTAAACGAGGGAAAACTTGGCATTTCTTAACTCCTGTGCTATATTTGTACTGTAAATGCAAAAAGAAACCTGGAAAAAGGTCCTGAAAATCTTCTGGCTGTCACTGGTACCAACAGGAATCTTGCATATTCTTGTGAAGTGTGATGGAATCCTTTTTTTTTTTTTTTTTTNTTTTTTTTTTTTTTTTTTACAACTTATCATGGACAACATTCATCATAAACTCCTTAATTTATTTTATTAGTCATAGATTCTTTATTGACTTTATGCAACATCTGGACTTGTGCAGCATTTCTGACACCAGCATATGGAAAGGTTGTTTTATTTAGCCGTTTGGCGTCTCCAGTATGAGCTAACATCTCATTACCAGCCGTGGAGGTGAGGGCCACGCGGCGAGACCTATGCTGCTTTATGTTGTCAGGAGCTTCCCTCCATTCCTAATTGATAACCACTGGCATTTGATCTGAAGGTGTTCAAACACCCAGTCTATCTTTGTGATTCCAATAAGACGAACCATCTGTTGTTGCCCAGCCCGCCGTTCATTAAATCTAATTTCCTTCAGCAGAAATCAGGTTTTAATTGTACATCTTGCAGCAGGTTACTGTGAGCTGAGAGTAATGGCTTTCAGAGCGAGATGGGAGGGCTGGAAATGGGTAAGGAGGATGCACGGGGAGATGGATGGACGGATGGATGGATGGATGAATTAGATTGTTGAAGTCTGTTTCACACAGATGGCTTTTAGAAGGGAAAACAGGCAGTGTTGAACATTAGAACTCTGTGGAGCAGACTGATAAAAAAAAATGGTGCTATGGCTGCAGCACTGACCTAAATGTTCGCAGTGATAACTGAAGCTCATTCATAAAACTTCTCCTAGATAATCAGTGCACCGCTGTCACATGAAAGCAGCATTGCTGTGAAGTGTGTCAGGTAAAAGCTGATGAAGATCAGCATGTTAATGAGCTGCTGCATATTTAGCAGCCACCATTTATCCTGATTCATCTGGTTTTAAAGAAATAAATTGGTAATAATTGGGGAGCCACTAACCCAGCTTGTTGAAATCTTTACTAAGCGCGTTATCAGTAAGGCGTATTCTATACGTGGCTGTCCTGATCACTTTCTGAGGGGTGTGATCTTTTCCCTTCAGGCCGCCACTACAGAATGCTGAGAGCTGGAACTCAGCAGTCCAGACCATCTTTTATCCCAGTTGCTGCTGATAAATGAAACTTATAGCTAGCTCACTTTTCTTTTTTTTCCTTTTTTTTTTTTTTTTTTTTTACGTTTTAATATTTTTAGGAGCACTTTTATTATTTATTGGATTTTTATCTGTAAGTTACTGGATATTTCATTCTTATATTATGTTTTATTCTGAATTTTTAATTTTTTTTTTATTTTTAAATTCTTGCTATGGGAGGTGTCCTCAAGTTTTTGGTCTTTCAGTTGTCCTGTGTCATGTACTTCACTTATGTTTTTGTACTGTTTGTTATGTTTGATGTCTGACTAAATGTACAATGCCTGTGCAAAGTAAATTTCCATTTAGGACATTTAATAAACCTTGAACTGTGATAAATTGGCGAAGGAAACACACATTCTGCTTTAGGACTCCTCGTTTTAAGACTGACACTAAAATAACAGGTACATCTGCATTTTAACCTCCGTAGTGTGTGATCAAGTGGCATGGATGTGTGTGTGTGTGTGTGTGTGTGTGTGTGTGTGTGTGGAACTCAGATGTGCAGCAGGTGAAGCAGACAAGAACGTGTGTGAGATCAGATCAAAACTCACCATTTAAAAACTGAATGATCAGCTGAATGAGTTTATCTATCAAAGTTATTGATCACTAACACACGTGAGGAAAATACAGTTTGAAACATCGCCCAGATTTCATACTGATGAAATTTACTACTTAATGTTAGCGTGTGGGTTTGTTTTATGAATAGCTACCACCACATGTAAATAAGGAAATATCATAGAAAGTAAGGAAATATCACTAACGCTAAAATATGTTGCTAACAGGTATTTATGAATGAGGAATGTGGTTACACCATGATATCTGGGCATAGTGATGCAGTTAATCATGCATCGCATTCATGGATTGTGAATCTGTGCCACAGTATCATGATTGTTGGCAGGTAAGAAAACACCAGATTTACATTAACAGTGCACCACTTTAAAGGACCATACCAGTGAATTTGCATGTTTGAGACCTGCATACACATTACATTACTGCCATCATTTTCCTAAACATACTACTAGAGTGGTACAATTTAGAATTGTTTCTTCTACCTTTCAGACTTCATTGGTTTCAGTTCATTCCAGTTTGTTTTTAAAATCAACCTGTAGAGGTTTGGAAAGTGCTAGAGATCAATAACCTATCACAGCAAACACTATGTACACTACATTTCTTGTCAAAGTTACTTAATGAAACTGGAATAATGGAAGAAAATGTATGTCTCCACCAGGCAACATCGTCACAGGATAAAATGGAGAGACTGAAATGACTGTATCTTCTGCAATCCTGTTCATTTTAGCAGGCAAATCATTGAATTTGAAGGTGGGCGTATCACCTGTACATTTGATTCTGAACAATTAGGAGATTTGACAAAATAACATGAAAATTAAAATACAGTTTAATGCTTTGGAAAAATGGTTGGAAGTAATGTAACATTTATGTAATTAGTATTTATTGGGCTCAAAAATGCAAAATCACTGGTATGGTCCTTTAAGTGGCTCCTCATCCGACTGAAATCTTTCTTTCTTTCTTTCTTTCTTTCTTTCGTTCTTTCTTTCTTTCTTTCCGTGTCAGATGTCAAACATGACACAGCGAGACTTGTTAAGTCTCACCATGTCACGTATGTAGGAGCCGGTAACTCTTCAACTGAGCTGAAAGCAGGAAAATCCCCCAAACTGAAGATTATTTTCACCCAACAATATCAAATTCTGGAATTTTTTTGAGTGATGTGCGTGACAAAAATTTTACTGCTAATACTTGTTATACTTGCTAATAATTAATGCTGATTTTGAAATTTACAGTAAATTTCCATGGTGGCATTTTTACTTTTTGCAGTAGTATTAGTCATCAAAATTTCCATCAACTATTATCAAATATAACAAATATTTGTAGTAAAATTTACTCAGAAATTGTCTTCAGTTTGGGGGGATTTCCTGCTTTCTGATTGGTTGAAGACTTACAGGCTCGTCCGCAGGTTGAGTAAATCCCTGACAACATGAGATAATGTCACTGAGCTGAAACATTAAGGTTTTTTTTTAGAGATGACATTTTGGAGATACATTCATATGAGCTCCACAAAAGAAGAACAGCTTCAAAATGGAAATATTCAAGAAGTTTTTATTTTTTTTTTTATTTTTTTTTGTTTTGACTATTGTCCATTAAAGCAATGAAGACAACTTTACAAATCTTTACCTTCACCGAGGAGGTAATGTTTTTGTCTCCATTCATTGGTTGGCGGGCTGGTTTGTTTGTTTGTTTGTTTGATTGTTTGTTTGTTAGCAGGATTACTCAATAAGTTCTGAATCAGTTCTGGATAAACCTGGTGGAACGTGGCAGTGGTTACAACTGTCGCCTCACAGCAGGAAGATTGTGGGCTCAAAGCTCCTGCCAGTCTCAGTGCAGGGCACCAAACTGCCCACTGAAGTGTTGAACAAACAAAAAATAAATATATTTTATGAGAGCAAGAAAAATATTAGTCTAGGATTCTGCCTTGGTGGAGGTCTGTAATCTGATGAGCGTCCTTTTAGTTATTAAACTAATGTTTTTTTAAGGTATTCCAAAAGCCTTCCCTGTTCTTTGAAATCAAAATCCCAACTCATCATTTTTGATCACATAAATCTGTTGTCAGACATTAGTCATGTAAATATATGTGGAACATTAAAAAAAAAAAAAAAAAAAAAAAAAAAAATTAATTTAAAAAAAACTTCAAAAACACACACTTTGTGTGAAAAATCCTGTTTTTTATGGTGCTCGTCTGACTTTCCTGTAATGCGAGGTTTGTTAAAGATGCATTGTATTTCCTCTGATCTGATCGCCTGCAACAATTTCAAATACAAATAATAAACATGTTTGATATTTAAGCTCCAGTCTAAGGGTGCAGACGGTGCAGCATGACGTGGAAAAGAGCTGACAGAGACAGAAAAGGGGGTGCAGCCCACTGACACAGCTTTTCCACCATTTTGCCGCTGAAGTTTAGCCATGTCAAACTTTTAACAGCTGCCACTGGCCACTGGCCAATCAGAATGAAGAGGCGGAGTTTCCCACTGTGCATGATAGCGGAGAGCCTCAAAGAGCTAATAACATTGATATCAGAGCTTTGTATACATCAGCGGACACATACACTGATGTAATCAAAAAGCAGTGGGCATTATCAGATATTTCCACAAAACTCAGATTGACAAGAATGTATCGCTAATAGCTAGCAGCTAATAGCTAACAGCTAGCTAGCGAGCATCCTCAAACAACAGGAACACACTGTACACGTCAGAACATGTCAGATCTGTTGGAATGAAGAACGAGCTGTTCTTCCTGCACGTGTGCAATGCATTTTCTACTTTGTGGTTTATGATAACATCTGTTTGTAGGCTGACCTCACCAGATATAATGTTTTATATGTTATATGAAATATTATAACGTCTATCATAGGAACGCTCCACAGATCGCATGACTGCCACAGACCGCTGCGGTTGCTGCCTCTCGGTGTAAAAGGACCTTTATTGATGTCATCCATTTCTTTCTTCTTGTTTGTTGCAGAAAACTGCAGTAACTAGCTTTGCTAAAGTTTCTGCTCATCATTCACCGTGTTTGCTTACTCTGATGATCCAGAGAATAAGAGATTTTTCCAGATTTCCAGTTTTGAGGTCTACACTTTGGTTGATGGTGAATGTAACGTGTTAGTATGTGAATTCTCCACACACACGACATGAGCAAAACCCCTCACACATATCATCATACAGCGTGTTGTCATGTTGTCTGGACTCTTTCGTTTTTAGCAACTTTTGACAAGTCTTGCTGTGTGGAGCAGTTATTGTTATTGTATGACGTTAAAGGACCATATCATCCATTTTGCATGTTTGAGTCTAATATATTCAGTTTTCATACATGTTACATTACTGACAATCATTTCCAAAAGGATAAAACCGTATTTCAGTTTTCCTGATATTTTGCAAAATCTCTTAATCTTTCAAAATCAAATATTCAAGTGATACACCCACCTTAAAAATCCATGTTTCTCCTGCTAATAGTTACACAGCCTTATGAAGTCACGGTCCTTTAAATTTTTCCATAAACGCAGGTCTTCTTTTGGGACTATATTCCCCGGTGGAGGCATACATTCACTCCACGCTTTTTATTGAGCTTAAACACTAAAATTACATAACTTCTAAAAAAACCTGAATACACGTCTTGTTGGTGATGATGGATTACCTATCCCAAGAACGTTTACAGTATCAACAAGTTGATTTTAATAGCAGAATGAACTGAAACCAATGGAGGTCTGGAAGGTAGGAAAAACATTTTTAATTCACTGTTCCAGTAGTATGCTTTGGGAAATGATTGTCAGCAACGCAACATGTATGAAAATTGAATACATTAGGCTCAACCATGCAAAATGGGTGGTATGGTCCTTTAAAACCCGTCTTTCTGAGTGACCGCAGCCTTTCTCTACGTGCAGATCACAGACTGAAGCGTTCTAAAAGTCTTCAGCGTCCTGCAGAAGTTGCAGTAATTGTTGCATTTCCCAGTCAGTTTCACAGATTTCTATACAAGTCAGCGCTTCCTCTCCGTGGCTGATTTTGTAATTGCGTTTGTGCAGATGACACTAAGGCCGCTCGCTTTGTGATTCTGCCACCCACTATATCCTTCAATCTGCCAGCACCTTGACAGAGCTCCAACAAAGAGATATAAATAAGTCTTACTCCTGCTACTCCACTCGTTTCACCGGCCAACTCCACCACTCTAGAGTTTTTTGGGTTTTTTTTGCCTTTTTACAACACGTACTTTTTTTATCCACCAACATAGCTGAGGGTGTTGTCTTCCTTTGTGATGAAAAGCGTTGTTTGCGAAACCCTCACCAATGGGTTTAGCAAACTATTTTAATTGCCATCTGTGCAAAAAATGTACCTGGCATGTTAACAATGAAAGAACATTTCTTCAGCCCACGAGAAAGGGGAATAACATTTGTTCTGCTGAACTGCTGCTTTAAAACATTGTAATTCTGATTTCTTAGCCTTTCTTGCAAAAATGACTTCACGCGAATGCTTAGCTGCTAGATTTAAACACACCTCTGCGGGAATGATGTCCGCTCCTGTGTTAAATGTTCTTTTGTCGGTGAGTGGATTCACTTCTCGCTCTCCGCAGATGGAGTCTAATTATGCTCTTCATCAACTAACAGCAGAACAACAGAAATAGAAATGGTAACATCAAGTGAGCTGTTTGCATGCACTCCATGTAAAGCAATGTGATGTGAAGGAAACAGGCCTGCAGCGTGCAGAGCATAAAGGATCAACATGTGCATTTATATCTGTATTAGAATAAACGTCCATTTACTGCTGTAGTGCAAGTAAACAGAGATGACACAGTGGGACGGGGGGGANGGGGGGTTGAATGCCTCAAACAAGAAAAGTCAATGATTATTGTGTGTGTGTGTGTAATATTCACTGACTGGTCAGACAAACAGCACACTTGTTCTTTGTAGTACAATCCTACACAGCAGTCCTGTAATAAATACTAACTGTATGAAGTAATACTTTGCCGATGAGGGTCAGACATGCTGATTCAGCTCGTTTTTCCGGCTGGAGTCTTGTTGCTGTTTTACTGGACCGCATTATATTGTACCATGGTTCTAATATTTTAAGTGTAAGTGAATGAGATGGACAAAATAATAGAAACACCCTTAAATATGGTGCAGTTGAGTATAATAAGACCTCCACAAAGCGCAGCCTAAAAGTGTATCATCAACCTGAGTCAGCATAAAAACTACTTACAGCAGTCTGAACAAATCTTTACATTTTAGCTTAAGTAGTATTTACTGCATTGACTGTTGTATTAGGTAGTATTTACTGCATTTACTGTTGTATTAGGTAGTATTTACTGCATGTGCATTTGTATTAGGTAGTATTTATTGCATTTACTGTTGTATTAGGTAGTATTTACTGCATTGACTGTTGTATTAAGTAGTATTTACTGCATTTACTGTTGTATTACACTACAGTACATTAAACAAGTCTTTCTATTTTTCTGGCCACCAAGTTTATGTTGTATATAATGAAGGTCTTTGGACCAAAATGTTGTAATATAGAACTTTACAATAGTTTCAAGAGCCTTTTTTATTATGGCTCTTAAAGGACCATACCTTCTGTTTTGCATGTTTGAGCCTAATATGTTCAATTTTCATACACGTTACGTTACTGACAATCATTTCCCAAAGCATACTACTGGAACAGTGAATTAAAAATGTTTTTCCTACCTTCCAGACCTCCATTGGTTTCAGTTCATTCTGCTATTAAAATCAACTTGTTGATACTGTAAACGTTCTTGGGATAGGTAATCCATCATCACCACAAGATGTGTATTCAGGTTTTTTTTAGAAGTTATGTAATTTTAGCATTTAAACTCAATAAAAAGCATGGAGTGAAGTGAATGTATGCCTCCACCGGGGAATATAGTCCCAAAAGAAGACCTGCGTTTATGGAAAAATTTAAAGGACCGTGACTTCATAAGGCTGTGTAACTATTAGCAGGAGAAACATGGATTTTTAAGGTGGGTGTATCACTTGAATATTTGATTTTGAAAGATTAAGAGATTTAGCAAAATATCAGGAAAGCTGAAATACGGTTTTATCCTTTGGGAAATGGTTGTCAGTAATGTAACATGGTCCTTTTAACAATACTGCAAAATGATGACACATTGATGATGATTTTTATAACATGTATGAAAACTGAAAACTGTATATTAGGCTCAAACATGCAAAATGGATGGTATGGTCCTTTAAGAGCAAGAGTCCTAAGGATAAAAAAAAAAGTCCATTATATAAACTTTAGTACACCATTTCATTGACCATCAAAACAAAAGTTAACTCCTTCCCGTTACTTTGCTCGTCCGCCATGCTGCCCTCTGTAATCTACCAATCTCACAATCAACATTTCTATTTCAGCTGCACATCTAAAAGCAGCGTTAGGCTGGGGCGCGTCGCAGGCTGTATTTAGAGCAGCCGAGCGGACCGGGCCCCCCCTTTGTTCTGAGCTTGATGAGGAGGAAACCCTGCTAGGCTGCGATGAGTTCTCATCATCACTCTGCATCTCCGCCAAGCTTCTCGGCTCCGTACAGAGCCGGGGCGGAGGCGGCCCGCTGATTGACAGGATAAGAAGATGCCTCAGCGGAGAAAGATCTCTATCCTCAGCTAAAATGTGCCTCCGTCGCTGTTAAGCTGGGAAAGTAAAGGTGTTCTGCCAGTCTGGAAAAGTGTCTGCATTGAAGTCAAAAGAATTTAGCTCCGATGCAGGAAGCAGCAACACACACCTTTCCCCTTTCAAACGCCATATACTCAACCTGAAAATACCTGCAGGGTGCTCAAGCTGCACATGCTTCTACACACACACACACACACAACATACTTATGGTACTGCAGGCGTGTAAGCATACATGCACGCACACACACACAAACACACACAGGGGTGATAATCACAACAGTTACACCTCAAAAATCAATCATTACAGCTGGTTGAACATTTATCTCAGTGACGTTCATACATACACTCGCTGCGAGCAAGAATGGAAGATGTAAAATTATTAATATCACTGTGAAAAAAAAACTCAATTACTGGAGTCCTGCTCATTAAAAAAAAAAAAAAAAAAAAAAGTTCACAGTATAAAATATGAACAGTGTCAAAATAGTATGTAATAGTATAAAATTAACAGAACACACTGTATGGAGCACATATCAATGCATCAATAACAAAAATCCACAGAATTGGATGTACAAAATTTTTCAGCCAAGAGAGTGAAAATCAATTTTTTTTTTTTTTTTTTTTTTTTTTACGTTTTAATGAAAAATCTTCCAAATTGATGTTACTGTTTTTGGGGCTGTTTCAAAGCTGCTGGGCGAAAAACCTTGTATCTCCAGATTTGTAGATTTTAGAATGAATGAAACAAAATATTTTCCTGTGTTCCTGCTTTGAGATCATTAAAGGATGACATGTTTCTCCACAGGCAGACAAAATAAAATAAAATCTGACACAGCCGAGACGTAACTAAAAGATTAAAACCCCGACAAGAGCGACAATTTACTCGCTTCTCTCATGTTTGAATTTAAAACCAGAACCTGCAAAGTAACAAGTATCTACAGCCGTATGATAAAGGTTGAAGAACAGAAGGTATGTGGAGGAAAAGAAGTCTTTCAAAATGAAAAGCAAAGTACCAATGCTGAGAATTATGCATTATACTATAATATTTTAACTGTAGAAACTCCTACAATTATTACTGCATGATTCAGAAACACTAAGACGTGAACTTGTCACACAGAAGTGATTTCATAAATGCATGTCTGTGTTTCAGTCACACACAAGGAGCAGATATCAAACATTCAGAGAGTTATGATAAATAGGCATAAAAGTGCAGCCCAGCCAAAGTCAAAATGCTGTTTTTTTTTTTTTTTTTTTTTTTTTTTGTTTTTTTTCCTCTCCCTTTAAGCTTCTGCATCAACAAAGCAATTTGTTTCCCTGGAGTGTGCTAATTTCTAGATTTCACAGTGCCAGGTGTTAAGGCTGCCAGTCATTACGCGAAAATCAGCAAAACCTGAACGCGGCGCTTCCCCTCCTCGCCACCAAACGCCAGCAGCTGAATTCACTCTGATTTCAGGGAGGAGAGGGGGAGTCACAAAAGAAGGTTACGTTTAAAGTGTATATACTCTTATTTGGGTTTTACTTTCACAAAAAAAAAATAAATAAATAATAAAAAAATAAGTTGTGAGATTCCACAGTCTCGGCTGAGTTTCACTTTGATAGCAGCATTGTGCAGCAACAGTTGACTAACATATATACTCGAGTATAAGCTGAGTTTTTATTACCAAATTTCACAAAGTAAATTGGGGGTCGGCTTATACAGGAGAAATTCAGATTTGATCCCAGAGAAGGAAATTTCCAGGGATGGAAATACTACCATTACCACTACCCATGAAAACAGTTTATATCATACCTTAGAATGAGATATTTCCTGACTAAACATCTTATCCAGCACATTTTGCGGCAGCCAGTAAGCTCTGCTGTGATTGGTCAGTTACGGTAATCAGCTGCAGAAATAAATATCATGTTTACCGGTACGCGGATTATTTTCAGAAAATCACAGGAATACTATGACAATACCCAGAAAAACAGGTAATTTGCTAAATTGATGGAACAACATCAGGGGGTCGGCTTATAAAGGAGATCAGCTTATACTCCAGTACATGTGGTAAGTTAAATATCAATTATCATTAGTTTGAATTAATTATTCATTATAAAATGCATTAAATATGCAGAATAAAAGGCACAGCAGATGCTACTGTTTGGCTGTGATTCATCATGTTGTTGCTGCCGGTGGAAGAAAACAGAGCTTTTTTTTTTTTTTTTTTTTTTTTTTTTTTGTAACTGAATGACATTCATATATGTGAATCCTCAGTCAATATAAAGGGAAACTTTGCGTTCCTCGACAGCTGACTCCAGCTATGAGGATGAACGCCAGAGAGGGGAAAAAAATACACCAGTACAACACAGAGCGAAAAAAACACACGCAACCGTCCACTCGGCCGGGGTGGGGGTCTTTACACCTCCAGTTATTTGCGTGGAATGTTTGCTGCGAGTTTCTCCGTATTTAACATCAGAAGAGGCGCAGAACGTAACTCCTGCCTGCAGCACGGCACGCACATCCTCATCACGCTGCTAATCCCAGCAGCCTTCACTAATTCATCACGTGTGCGTTTCCCTTCAGATACACACTCTGCGCACACAAAGCAGCCACGCTTTCAATTACCATGTGCGAATAATGAGAGGAATAAATGAGGAAAACTTCCAAAAAACAAAAGAAAAGGAAAACAACAGAACGCAATCAAATCAGCATCAAAAACAAGGATGATAATGATAATTTCATCAGGGTGTGTATAAACATTACATTATTATTTATTTAATTATCAGCATCAGAAAGGTTTATAAAACGCATTAAAATGAATAAAAATCATAACTAAGACATCTTTAAAATAAGCAACACACACACACACACACACACTCTTTCTCTCCTCCAGTTATTTCAGTAGATGATTGATTTAATTAGCTTAACATACATCTTCATAATTAATGCCACATATGAACACTTCTAAATATATCTCAACGTCTTTGAACACGCAGTTATTTTGCAGCCACTCTGAAATAAATCTCATCATACTAACATGTTTTAAACAATATAAATGTTTTTTTTTCTCTCTCTGCTTGAAAACACTCCATTAAAGATTAATAATTCACATCAACATTTCCACATGAAATGCAATATTTACATTGCATGTAATTGGGCTGTTCACAGTCATAATTCTTTGAATATTTATATGATGCCACAAGGATTTTAAGGAACTGTAAAGTCAAACAACTTATTTAATTCACCCAGTTGTTACAAGATCATCAAATGAACATGTGCCATTTCTTCTTTTTTTCATTTGAGCCACACCAATGCGTCTGCAGGATGTAAAGCAGCTCGGCATGTTTCGGCTGAAGACAGGGTCACGGCTTTCCATGGAATTTCCTTCTTGGGATCAAATTTGAATTTCTCGTGTATAAGCCCCCCCCCCCCCCNCCCCCCCCCAAATTTGCTTTGTGAAATTTGGTAATAAAAACTCGGCTTATACTCAAATATACAGTAAATAGCAGTTTGAGCAACTAGATATGCAGCTTTCAATGAAAACAAAGTTCTGAGTTTTTTATTCTTATTTTTGTGTTGTGTTATTAATTGAGTGAACTTTATGGAAGTCTTTAGATGCAAAACATTTCAAAAAACAAACCAACAAAAACCCGAACACATGATGGAGATAGTTTCTGAAATAGTGTTGCATCTTCCGAAATGTCACGTTGCGTTCTCTGAAATATCGTTCCTTCTGAAAGCTTTTAATGCTGTTGAGCATTTTGAAACACTGGACAGTTTCTGGAATAATTTATGTTTTGTTGTTCATTTTAAATTTCTGAAATATTGTGTTTTGCTCCTCAGAGCCACCGCAGGGCGAGGAGAACTTTCCTCAGGTTATTTTTCTCTGGCTGAAAGTAGTCAACAATAGAAAATGAAACGAGCTGCAGCGTTGCCGTCGCAGCCAACTTCCATGTTAAAGTGAGAGAGCGATGAGAGAGTGAGGAGCAGCAAAGGCAGCAGGGGAGTGGAAGTGTGTTGTGCAGCTGCTTGTCTGCTGAGGAGGAAGAGGAGGTGGAAATGATGAAGGAGGGGATGGGGGGCCAGCCTGCCATCCTTCCTGTCTGCGTCTTCCTGCTCCTTCAACCGTCTACCCCCTGGTGGCCACGCCTACAACACTGCCAGGCCACGAAAACTGGTGGGTGGGCGATGCAGGGAGCCACACAGGAAACAGGAAATCAAGAGAGGGAGAGGAAGCCATGGGGGTGAGAGGCAGCGGCCATGACGTGCCAGAGCTGCCAGAGTTACTCTGAGAGAGAGAGAGAGAGAGAGAGAGAGAGAGAGAGAGAGAGATTGGAAGCTGAGTTTAGGTGGCTTTGCCTGGCGGGCTGAGCGTCCCAATTACCTCCCATAAACAAAAGAGGAAGTTGTGCCACATTGGGGGCATGTCTCAGCTCACACACACACACACACACACACACACACACACACCCCCTGTTCTGCCGCCACCGCCATCACCAGCCCAGCGAGAGCTTCCTTTCTCCCTCTTTTGCCATCAGATAAGAGGCGTTCAAACGCGGCGCAGCCCCCGCTATGATAGCACAAGGTGTCACTTCTGAAAGCAGGCGTCCCCGCTGAATACGCTCACGTTGATGAAAGGTCGGCACAACTCGGGTTCACATGCTGCCAGCCCGTTTCTTGTCTCCTTGCCTCTTCTTGTCTTTTTATTTGTTTGAAGCTGACGACTGTCTCCCCTTCAAGGCCTGCAGGGTGTCGTCGCCGAAGCAGGAGAGGAGCTGCCGAGCTTCACACACACACACACACACAAAAAACATGCACACACAGACACGCACACACACACGCCGTTTCTCTCCAAGTTCACTCTGAGAAGGTATCAGGAGTGGCGTGACAGGTCATGAGGCTGCGTTACGTTAAGCCTCTGAAGTTATAGCTTTTAATAACTTACCACGATTTACTCATAAATATGGAAATAAAGAAAACTTACCCACAGATTCTGACCTTTAAAGGTTGTAAAGAAACAGATATCACTTGTTTTATGTTTTGTTTTTTTGTTTTTTTGTAAAAATCAGGTGTGTGCATAAACTCTTATGCTACACAAAGGAAGAAATGTGTTAAAAATTTTTAGATAGCTTTTAAAATTGTCCTAAATTTGCACAATTACAGGAAAGAGTACTTTAAAACACTTAATTATCCTTAACCTAATTATCAAATTCAGTTGTTCTATTTAGATGTTTCTGACACATTCCCTACAAATCACCTGAATAGCAAAAGTTTAAGGGGCACATAAAGTATAAAATGAAAGGGTTTTGTGCCTGAAAGTAAATGATTTTAGCTGCTGCAGGGTTACATGTTGTTTGCATTTCTACCGCCACAGCCAATCAAAAGCTGCTTGGCTTCATGTTATATGAATGTTTCTATTCATGTGTCTGAGCAGCAGAGATAAATGAACAAACCAACTTGACGTGTCAGACTGAAAAAATCATTCCTCTGTTCTCCATTAGAATAGCTGGACTACAGATCCTCCCTTTCCATTTTGCTGCCTGTCTCCTTCCATCCACCTTCCCCAGCTCATCTGTCGCTCTCGTTGCGTTTCCTGTGGCCGGGCTTTGTGTCTCCTCCTCCCTGCAGCAGCAGCAGCGCAACCTCCCTCTCCTGCCTTTGAAGAGAGTAAACTGAACCAGTGAGCTTAACGCATTTCTAATGAGACTGGAGACGCTGTAGATTAGTCATCATACAATTACGGTGAGGATCACGTTCACCAAGATGAACCATGCATCATCCCTCAGATGCCATCAGTGTCTCTGCAGACGCACCCAAAATGAAAAAGCTTCTCCATTCCGAATGATTAACTTAGTTTTGCTGATGTCATAAAATATAACACTCAGTGATTTGGTGGCTGGCTTCATAAAGAAGCAGTTCAAAGGATTTAGGAGGGAATTTCTTCTTGTTTGAAGAGGAGGTTCTTGAATTGCATTTTGACAGATGGCGCTGTCTTCGAAGTGTTGTCGTAGTCATAAATGAGATGGCGTCATTCAGTTATGACTGACAGAGAAGAACACAAAGTGCCTTTCTAAGTCCCTGAAAACACAGATAATATTAGCTGTGTTTTTGCTCTCCTCTCCAGCTTTTGACCTGCAGGTCTGCCATGTCCGAGCAGGTGGATGTCTTTCCAGCAAAGGGACGCGGCCGTCCTCCGCTCTCGCTGTCCTCACACTGCGTGATCCTCGCTCAGATGAAAGGTGGTGCAGTGGTGGAGTGAAAGTGTGTCTTTAGTCTAAGGAAGTGTTTTCATTTGCAGCCTGGAGGAAAACTCTTAGTCTGCACTCCTCTCACACCTCAACGCTCACTCCATTTAAACTCCATTTAAACCAATCAGCTGCTTTTCTCTTTGCACAAATTTAGAAACACTTTGTTTTTTTGTTTTTTTATCCTTTATGATGTTACCATGATTATGACTTTAACTTTAATTTTAAAAGTGTGTGTGTGTGTGTGTGTGTGTGTGTGTGTTAGGGCTGTGTAATATGGTAATAGCAATGATAAAAAAAAGTCATGAACCACCCATTTTTCATGTCTGTGTCTAATATATTCAATTTTCATACATGTAACGTTACTGACAATCATTTTCCAAAGCATACTACTGGAACGGTGAATTAAAAATGTTTTTCCTACCTTCCAGACCTCCATTGGTTTCAGTTCATTCTCCTATTAAAATCAACTTGTTGATACTGTAAACGTTCTTGGGATAGGTAATCCATCATCACCAACAAGACGTGTATTCAGGTTTTTTTAGAAGTTATGTAATTTTAGTGTTTAAGCTCAATAAAAAGCGTGGAGTGAATGTATGCCTCCACCGGGGAATATAGTCCCAAAAGAAGACCTGCGTTTATGGAAAAATTTAAAGGACCGTGATTCATAAGGCTATGTAACTATTAGCAGGAGAAACATGGATTTTTAAGGTGGGTGTATCACTTGAATATTTGATTTTGAAAGATTAAGAGATTTAGCAAAATATCAGGAAAGTGAAATATGGTTTTATCCTTTGGGAAATGATTGTCAGTACGTAACATGGTCCTTTAACAATATTGCAAAATGATGACACATTGATGATTTTTATAACATGCACAAGAAGAAGAAACAAAACAAAAATGCCCGAAAGCAGCAGTTCAGCACCTGATAATTAGCTATAGGGCTAACGCTGCTGTTTGAAATGCTTCCGCTACAAGCTAACTGGCTAACAGCCAGACGTGGACAAACAACAAATCAGTTTCTCCACCTGAAGCAGAAACACCTGCTGAATACTAACACAGTTATAAGTCACATGATGAGCAGAGCCAATCAGCTGATTTGAGATGCAAAACAAGCAGGAAGTGACGCTGACTCAACATAGCTGGAGCGTTAGCTAGCTTAGCTTAGCTTAGTTTAGGTTAGCCGGTGCACTCACTGTAGCTGAGTTCTTTGCCTCAATCACGGACTTGTGGTCAAGCGTGACTCGCACTACTGTGTGTGTGTGTGTGTGTGTGCATTTGCCCCAAAAAATTGAGATAATGTATTTTGAAGTTTTTGTGTTTTGTTTTCTTGTTTATTTAGTTTAAACAGTTAATTTCCTCGTCGTCTTTGCATTTGTTTTGTTTGTTTGTTTGTTTAGATGTGACCTTCAATTGTGCATACGAGCGCGTCAACTTAATTTAAGTTTCCAAATTAAAAAGTTAAGGGATTTATTTCTATTTTATTAAAGGGAAATATTTTCTATTTTAATAAAATGATAATAGTTGATAATAATAAATAAATACAAGTTTGGAGATATTATTAGCACGTTAAATACCGAATATGTAATCGCTGATGCATCGTCATACGCAACATTTAGCTGTTCCAGGTGGAGCTCCTTTTACATTATTGTTTTAATAATTATTTTAGATACTAACAAGGGAATCCAGTTTACAGCAGAGGAAGCTTTTCTGTTTTCCCCAAAATTCGTCAAATCCCACTGACAGTAAAATGGCGTATTTGCGGTTGAACATTCACGCCTCCCTGCTTCTTCCTCACGCGGCCCATCTGAAGTCACCTCCAAATGAGACCGATGAGCTCTAAAATGAGGTCTGGCTGGCCGCCGCGCTCCACCTGCAGCCGCTCGCTCGCTCCTCCGTCCAAACTGACATGCCGCTCCTAATTTGATTGGCATATTCTATTTATTACCACACCGCCAAGTGTTTCTCTGCTATTTGCTTTCAGATTAGCCAATAAGAATAAAGAGGAGAGGCTCTGCTGCGGGAGCGGTGATGTCACCAATTCAGACTGAATACCCCAAAAAGCTTTCATGTTAAAGTGAAATAGACTGAGAGGATGTGAGGAAACACAATTTAAAGGCTGGGTTTGTGGTTTTTGGGCCTTTATGTTTATGTAATTTGTGTTGGTGTGAGCGGGGGTGTTCACTCTTTATTCTTCACTCCAGACCAAAGCAGTGTGAAGCACAAATCTGACAGATAAAAACTGATGTTTGCAGAATATTGCCCAGTAAGAAAAGTCCCATCAGCATGAGCTGAAGTGGCTAAATGAACTCTTACTGTATCTATAAATTCAGTCTGATTAACACCTGAATATCAAAATACATTTTCCTCCTGCTTCTCTCTCTCATATCACAATCTGAATCTTTCTATCCACCAGGGAAGCGAAGCCGTGACTGCTGGGATTACAATAATCACACATTAACCCAGGAGATCCTGAGTGAGGCATGACCTTATTCCAAATCTATTTTCATTTACCAGCACCTCCAGCAGCACACACACTCCTTTTATCTCCCAAACCCAGCGCAGCACCAAGCAGCTTTGAAACACTTTCCTGCTCTCTCTGATCTACAAATTAGCTGAAACACAAGCAATATGACAAGCAATACATATTTCAACAAGAAGCTCAACAACTTTATTGATTTTCCTCTGTAAATCAATCCAAATTTAAAAGAAGTAAAAGCAGACAGATTTTACAGATTATTTGCATTTTAACGATTTTCACAACTGGGATGCAGATTTCACAACTCAAAGAACGTGTAAGATTTGGTACTTTTAGCAAAAATGATGTATTTGACATTTTATATTTAACCTTTATATATTTTAACATTGTGACCTTGAGATCACAATATGGTGTGCGTGTGTGTGTGTGTATATATATATATACAGTATATATATCCTTTGTTAGGTTGAAATTATGCTGAGAGATTCTACATTGTAACATGTAACAAGGTTACTAAAAAGTGTCTAGTATTTTTTACTTAAGTTTCCATGTGCTGGTGGTGTAACCACGACGTGAGCCACAATTATAATCAAATTATTCATTTATCCTTCCAAAATAATTATCTGTTTGGAAGGAGATATATATACAAACACCTTCACAGAAAAAAAGTCAACTGCATTATTTATTACAAACACCATATTGCAATATTGAGATCAATATGGTGTGATGGTGTGTGTGTGTGTGTACAATATATATATATATATTTATATACACACATATATATAAACATATATATATACGATATGTGTGTGTGTGTGTGTGTGTGTGTGTGTGTGTGTGTGTGTGTGTGTGTGTGTGAGGTGAATTCTTTGTGTTTGTGAGGGCTTCTTTTGCCATAATATTTTCTATTTTAAAGTTAAAATTAAAATTGTTTCTAAAATAAAAAATAAAAAAAAAATGAAGAATAATATGCTTGTTTAGTGCATTTGTGCGTGTCTCTCATTAGCATCTACCCTGAAAAAGAAATCAGATGTGTTTAGGAAGTGGAAAAGGAGGGGAAGAGAGAAAAAAGGTCCATGAGACTCAGATGAACACCTCTCCCTCCCCTCTGCTGTTTTCTTCACGCCTCCTCTCTCCTTCCGTCCTCCTGCATTCTAATCAACGGTTGCTGCTAGTAATTTATGAAATGTAATTCTGCCCTCCACTGGTATGAAGAAGGTGCACACACACACGCACACACACACACACACACAATGACACAAACTATGTGTTCAGGGAAACAACTTTAAAAAGCGGCTGAGTTTTAATATGTCCCTAAAATTACAATTAAACAGCTGACTTTTTTTCTATGAAGCATAATCATCTCACTTTAATATAGTTGTGATTTCTCATCATAGCAACTGTTCATGCTACTCAACAAAAATAATGCAGTCTATTAATACTTTTGCATCTTTTTATTTTTTTAGTTTTGCAGTGCTACACTTTGCTGTGATTAAAACTAATTAAAACTAATTATGAAGACTAATTAAATAAGGCATAATTGTGTCTGATTATAAAAAATATTAAAAATAAAATTATTGTTTTTTATGTGTTGTATGCTGCTATAGATCATGAATGTAACATTTTTGAAAATAGTTCTCAGCAAAAATGTGTTTACTGTAATTGATAGTGTGTGTGTGTGTGTGTGTGTGTGTGTGTGTGTGTGTGTGTGTGTGTCACACTGCTCAGGGTCTAAGTCTCACCCATCCAACACCACAATGAATGTTGTTAATGTGTGTATCTCTGTGTATTCATAGGTGTGACACCCCCAACTCCTAACAAACACCCCACACAGCCCCCCACCCTTCACCCCAGGGTGCCAATGGAGTATTTGTCATGACGTTGCCGGTAGGGTGGATAGCGAGTGGGAGGTGAAGCTCCTCTGAGAGTTTATGATGATTGTCTGAAGCATAAAACTCAACGACAAATCTACCAAGTCACCGTGTCAAACGTGCGGCTCAGGTTTCAGAGCTCATCGCTGCTGTCGGGATGAAGAGCACAAGATTTGGGTTAAGACTTACAGACTTTTAAAGTTATGGTGTTGCTGCAGCGCCACCTGTAGGCCAGAAACCAAAGAGTTACATGTTTACTGAGCTGTGGATTAGTCACTGAACTTTGTAATCGCACAAGTTGTATTCAAGATTTATGACAGTTTACAGGCTTCAGAGAAAATAATGTGGAAAGAACGGAATCAAAATTTAGAGAATCACACACACACGCACAGACACACACGCACACACAGTGGGAAGAAAATGTCTTAGGTGCTGGCCTCTTTTCTTTTCTGTTCAGCCTGGCTCAAACTACAAGAACGTACCAAATCTTAACAGATGTTGAAAATGTGAAAGCTCACACACATAAGTCACAGGTTTTGCTGTTTGCTGTATCCAGAATCCAGACTCTGAAGCTCCTGCAATACAACCTGAATTAAATGTTGATAGCAGTGGTGGCCAACCTGTGGCTCGCGAGCCAAATGCGACNTACAACCTGAATTAAATGTTGATAGCAGTGGTGGCCAACCTGTGGCTCGCGAGCCAAATGCGACTCTTTGTCTGTGCATGTTCTTCTTGTCATATCATGTTGTCTCAAGATGCAGCTCAGGAGCCACTGGGAAAAAATCACAGTATCTACTGTATATACTTGAGTATAAGTAGAGTTTTTATTACCAAATTTCACAAAGCAAATCGGGGGTCGGCTTATACACGAGAAATTCAAATTTGATCCCAGAGAAGGAAATTTCCAGGGGTGTAAATACTACCCATTACCACTACCCATGAAAATAGTTTAAATCATACCTTAGAATGAGATATTTCCTGACTAAACATCTTATCCAGCAAATTTTGCAGTGGCCAGTAAGCTCTGCTGTGATTGGTCAGTTACAGTAATCAGGTGCTGAAATAAATATCATGTTTACCAATGTAACAGCCCAAGATATACCCCCTGCCCAGACTATTCCCGTGGTTAAAGTTGGCTAGCCTGTTTTATACCTCATGTATATTCTATACTAGTCCAGTTTATATACCCCAGGGTGTTATTTAGGCTAGGCTATTTCATACCCCCCAAGACCAGATTATACCCCACACTCACACAACAATCAAAGATATATGAGTTTTTGGTTTTATTTTGCAGATTTTCACACGCTAAGCCTAACTCTAACCCTGATGACACAACCTTATAATTTATCAAAAAAGCCTATGCTGCAGTGACACGTTATTTTTTAAATTATGATGGAAAGAAAATTTGGACATTGAAATACCGACAGAAAAGGGTATAATCTGGACTAGTGGGGTATAGTCTGATCTAGGCCAAAATTTGCCCCGGGGTATAAACCAACCTGGGCTATTTTAAACCCCAGAGTATATTTTGGCCTAGACCAGACTATACCTAGGTATAGTTTGGCAGGGGCTTAAGCTGGCCTGCTACACCTGTACTGGTGTTAGAGCTGTTTCTTGGTCAAATGTTTAAAATATTTAATTTGTGAAAAGTGAAATCAAATAAGTTATTATTTCTGAATATTTATATCTTAACTGATTGATGATTGCGGGCTGCTTCATGGAGGAGGAGTCTATTTATAGATGCTCAGCTGGAGGCGGAGCCAGCGTTTGAGGAATGGGGCAGTGGTATAGTTTGACCTCACCTCATGTCATGTTTCTTATTTTGATTTTGAAAATAAATAAGTTACAAAAAGAACAAGAGCACGATGTTATCATTCCGGTGTGAGTCAGGAAGAGAAGCCCCGTTAAAATGGTGAAGTTTCAAAACAGCCGCCATAACCTGTACATGGATTATTTTCAGAAAATCAGAGGAATACTACGACAATACCCAGAAAACCAGGTAATTTGCTAAACAAATAAATTGATGGAACAACATCAGGGGGTCAGCTTATACACGATTATATAGAGTAGTGATGTTTTAAATGAATATATTTAGTGTTACACTAAATAAGCGCTGCAAAAATTGAAGCTCACTCATAAAGCTTCACTTATATTAATCAGCTGGTGTCCATTGATATCAGGTGTGTCTCAGGTAAAAGCCAAGAAAATCAACATGTTAGAGGACCATACCAACGATCACGCAGATTTGAGTTCAATATATAAAATCCACTTACAAGTTAAGTTATCATCCATCCATTATCCTCCGCTTATCCGGGTCCGGGTCGCGGTGGCAGCAGACTAAGCAGACCAGCCCACACTTCCCTTAACTTCATGTTAAGTTACTGACAATCATTTCCCAAAATATACAACTTCAGCAGTAAATATTAGAATTGTTTTTCCTATCTTTCAGACTGATATTGGTTTCAGTTCATTCCAGTTCGCTACAAAAATCAATCTGCAGAGACTTGAAGCAGAGCGCCATGAGAACGTGTGAGATCAGATCAAAACTTAGCATTTAAAAACTGACTGATCAGTTGAGTGAGTTTATCTATCAAAGTTATTGATCAGTAACACGTGTGGCAAATAAAGTTTTAAAGCTCGCCCAGATTTCACACTGTGGAAAGGTCTTACTTTTTGTGTGTGGGTTGTTTTATGAATCACTTCCTGATATGTAAATAAGGAAATATCACACTAACACCTCTTTGAAGGCAAATGCTAAAAGATGC
Organism: Lucifuga dentata; assembly: GCA_014773175.1. Classification (NCBI taxonomy): domain Eukaryota; kingdom Metazoa; phylum Chordata; class Actinopteri; order Ophidiiformes; family Bythitidae; genus Lucifuga; species Lucifuga dentata. The sequence goes on from VXCM01002263.1 coordinate 38,540, forward strand.
CGCTAACAGGCGTTTATGGATGAGGGAACATGGTTTGCTTGATGATATTTTCATACATAGACACATTAAGTGTGGCAATAATTTTTAGGAATGTGATGCATTATTGATAGAATTCTTTCTTCAAAATTGTAATTTATTGTTGTTTAAAGTGGGTTGTAGCGTAAAAGGCTTGTTGTGTTTGTGTCTATTCATGTACAATCTATCATACGTGAACTTGTGTATGTTGTTTCTCTGGCTCTTCTTGTCTAACTGATTGGTTGCTGCTGCTTTAGAGTAAACAAACATGGTCAACGATTGGCTGGAACTGCTACTAATGCTAACTACTACATTTTTCCACACTGAAAAAAAAAAGAAGAAAGTTTTAACAAATACTCATTGAATCAATGTGACCGTTACTTGTACATATTATAGAGGTACATAAAGTTATCTATAGAGGTACATGAAGTTATCTATAGAGGTACATAAACTTGTCTACAGAGGTAAATAAACTTATCTACAGAGGTATCTGAAGTTATCTACAGAGGCACATACAGTTATTTACAGAGAGACAAAGTTATCTATAGAGGTGCATAAAGTTATCAACAGAGGTACATAAAGTTATCAACAGAGGTACATATAGTTACTATAAAGGAACATATAGTTATCTACAGAGGTACATAAACTTATCTATAGAGGTACATAAAGTTTTCGACAGAGGTACATAAAGTTATTTACAGAGAGACATAAAGTTACTATAAAGGTACATATAGTTATCTACAAAGGTACATAAAGTTATTTACAGAGAGACATGAAGTTATCTACAGAGGTACTTAAAGTAATCTTCAGAGGTACATGAAGTTATCTATAGAGGTATAGGAAGTTATTTACAAAGTTACATATAGTTATCTACAGAGGTACATAAAGTCATTTATAGAGTGCATAAAGTTATCTGTAGAGGTACATAAAGTTATCTATAGAAAGACATAAAGTTATCTTTAGAGGTACATAAAGTTATCTGTAGAGGTACATAAAGTTATCTGTAGAGGTACACAAAGCTATCTACAAAGGTACATAAAGTTATGCAGAGAGTTACATAAAGTTATCTGTAGAGGTACATAAAGTTATTTATAGAGGTACATGAAGTTATGTGTAGAGGTACATAAAGTTATCTATAGAGGTACATAAAGTTGTCTCTCTGTAGATAAAGTTATCTACAGAGATACATAAGTTATCTAAAGGGGTGCATAAAGTTATCCATACACGTATATAAAGTTATCTCTACAGGTACATAAAGTTATCTATGGAGTTACATAAAGTTATCTACACAGATACATAAGTTATCTAAAGGGGTGCATAAAGTTATCCATACACGTACATAAAGTTATCTATACAGGTACATGAAGTTATCTATACAAGTACATAAAGTTATCCATAGAGGTACATAAAGTTCTCTACAGAGCTCTGTAAAGTTATCTACAGAGGTATATGAAGTTTTCTACATAGGTACATGAAGTTATTTACAGCGTGACATAAAGTTATCTGTAAAGGTACATAAAGTCATCTATAGAGGTACATAAAGTTTTCAGTAGAGGTACATAAAGTTATTTACAGAGAGACATAAAGTTGTCTATAGAAGTGCATAAAGTTATCTATAGAGGTACATAAAGTTATCAACAGAGGTACATAAAGTTACTATAGAGGTTCATATAGTTATCTACAGAGGTACATAAACTTATCTATACAGGTACATAACGTTATCTACAGAGGTACATAAAGTTCTTCCTAGAGGTACATAAATAAAGTTATCTGCAGAGGTACATATAGTTATCTATAGAGGTACATAAAGTTATCTACAGAGGTACATAAAGTTATCAATACAGGTATATAAATATATCTACAGAGGTACATATATTTATCTACAGAGGTACATAAAGTTATTTCTAGAGGTACATAAATAAAGTTATCTACAGAGGTACATATAGTTATCTACAGAGGTACATAAAGTTATCTATATAGGTACATAAAGTTATCTACAGAGGTACATATATTTATCTACAGAGGTACATAAAGTTATCTACAGAGGTACATAAAGTTTTCTACAGATGTATGTAAAGTTATGTACACAGGTACATAAAGTTATCTAGAGAGAGAGATAAAGTTATCTGTAGAGGTACTGTGACGGCTCCAGCTCCTGAAGATTGTGTGTGTGTGTGTGTGTGTGTGTGTGTGTGTGTGTGTGTGTGTATAGGTCTGCATATGTTGTGTTTTGTGTTTCAGGTCCCTAGTTGGGGAAGTGATTGCTGATTGGCAACACATGGGCGATGGTGGAACGTATAAAGATCTGCTCACTCTAGAGGTGGTGGCTCTCCAACGTCACCAGGCTCGGTCATCTCTGCATTGTGTTAACATTCATCTTTTGTTATTAAGTTTTGTTAATAATTTTGGCTCGTCTAAACTGTCGCATTCCCATATTTTGCTGTGGCCCCAGAGCCAGGCCATGACATATTGGGGGCTCATCCGGGATTTCCTCCTGTTATTTCAGCGACTGGAACGGCCTTAAGTAGTAAGGTTTTGTGGATACACATAGGGATGCGTGTTTAGGCATTGTTTTGTTGGTTGTAGTTTGACAACGCATTTTTCTTTGCTTTTTCCTGGTGTTTGTGGTTGGAGAGACATTATCTTCCTTTCTTTCTGTTTCTTTTTTTATGTTTGCTGTGGCTTGTGTGTTTTCTGCATCTGACCAGTGGCAAGGTAAGTGTTTTCACCTGTGTGCATTTTGGTTGGTTGGAGCGTTTCCCCTGCTAGGCATAGTGGCATTTCCCGCTTTGGGTTTCGCCGGGTGTGTGTTGGTGTTGGGGTAACAGTGGTTAGAGCATCCCTCCTCCTTTTTCCTGCCATCGCTCGGGAGCACGTCCGTGGTTTTGGGGTGGTTGCCAGATTCTGGTTGCCTTCTTCGGGCCATTGGTTTTCAGGGCGTAAGAACCCGCCACCACGCCCCATGAAGACTAGGGATGAGCTAGATAGCTAGTTTTCAGGGTAGCTAGTTAGAGGGGAAGCTCCTTAGAGGAGATAGCATGTCTCCTGGGCGTACGGGTGAAGGCACGGTATTTTCTTGGGGTCATGGTAGCTTGTGTTGTTAGATTTTTTTTTCTCTTCTTTTCTCCTCCTTCCTGTTTTTCTCTCTTGTGTTTGTCACTGAAGTGCCAACAATGGCCGAGGAAGTGGTGGATGATTTTCTTCAGACACCAACAGAAGAATTTTTGGATCACTGCACAAGAAATCAGTTACTTAAAATCGCTGAACATTATGAAATTGATGTTGGTAACAAAAGAGTTAAAGATATGGTGAAGGAGAATTTAAAAATTAATTTGTTTAAGGTGAACATTTTGCGCAATACAGAGCTTATTCCTGTTCCGACTAATGCTGAGGACTTGCCTCTACCTGTAATGATCGCTCCCAGTACTGGTTTAACGTTTGAGCAACAGAAAGAGCTGCTAAGGTTGCGGATGCAACTGGAAACCGAAAAAGAGCTTGCTGTGGAAAAAATGCGGCAGGGTATAGAAATGGAGAAGCTGCTGACAATGGAGAAAATAAAACAGGAAACAGAGCAGGCTAAGTTGGAGTTTCAGAAACATAAACTGGATTTAATTAAAGCTGGAAGAATTNCAGAGCAGGCTAAGTTGGAGTTTCAGAAACATAAACTGGATTTAATTAAAGCTGGAAGAATTTCTGTGGAGGGTTTGTCTGATGACTTCTCTTGGGCAGGTGGAGTTAGTGACCAGTTTGATGTTTTGAGTGAATTGAGGTTGGTGTCAAAATTCAATGAGAGAGTTCCTGAAACATTTTTTCTGCTGTTTGAACGCCTCACAGGTGCGAGGGGGTGGCCTGATGCGACATGCACGCTAATGTTGCAATGTGTATTAACTGGTAGAGATCGGGAGGTCTATTCCTCTTTAAGTGGTACTGACAGTATGAAATATTCTTTTGTGAAGGTTGCTGTTCTTAAAGCCTATGAACTTGTGCCAGAATAGTATCGCCAGTGGTATCTATAGAGGTACGTTATCTACAGAGGTACATAAAGTTATCAATACAGGTACATAAAGTAATCTACAGAGGTACATATATTTATCTATAGAGTACATAAAGTTATCTATAGAGGCACATAAAGTTAGCTGTAGAGGTACATAAAGTTATCTACAGCGGTACATAAAGTTATCTATACAGGTACATAAATAAAGTTATGTACAGAGCTACATAAAGGTATCTATACAGGTACACAAAGTCATCTACAGAGGTACATAAAGTTATCTATAGAGGTACATAAAGTTATCTACAGAGGTACATAAATTTATCTACAGAAGTACATATAGTTATGAGAGGTACATAAAGTTATCTGTAGAGGTACATAAAGTTATCTACAGACGTACATAAAGTTATCTACAGACGTACATAATGTTATCTACAGAAAGACATAAAGTTATCTACAGAGGTACATCAGTTAGGTACATAGGTATATAAAGTTACCTACAGAGGTACTTAAATTTATCTATAGAGGTACATAAAGTTATCTACAGAGGTACATAAAGTTATCTACAGAGGTACATAAAGTTATCTACAGAGGTACATAAAGTTATCTATAGAGGTACATAAAGTTATCTATACATTTACATAAAGTTATCTATAGAGATACATAAAGTTATCTACAGAGGTACATAAAGTTATCTATACAGGTACATAAAGTTATCTACAGAAGTACATAAAGTTATCAATACAGGTACATAAAGTTATCTACAGAGGTACATATATTTATCTATAGAGTACATAAAGTTATCTATAGAGGTGCATAAAGTTAGCTGTAGAGGTACATAAAGTTATCTACAGAGGTACATATAGTTATCTACAGAGGTACTCAAAGTTATCTACAGAGGTAAATAAAGGTATCTATACAGGTACATAAAGTTATCTACAGAGGCACATATATGTATCTGTAGAGTACATAAAGTTATCTATAGAGGTACATAAAGTTAGCTGTAGAGGTACATAAAGTTATCTACAGAGGTACATATATTTATCTACAGAGGTACATAAAGTTATACATAAAGTTATCTACAGAGGCACATATATGTATCTGTAGAGTACATAAAGTTATCTATAGAGGTACATAAAGTTATCTGTAGAGATACATGAAGTTATCTATAGAGTTACATATAGTTATCTACAGAGGTACATAAAGTTATCTATACAGGTACATAAAGTTATCTATAGAGGTACATAAAGTTATCTACAGAGGTACATAAAGTTATCTATAGAGTTACATATAGTTATCTACAGAGGTACATAAAGTTATATACGGAGGTATATAAAGTTATCTATACAGGTACATAAAGTTATCTACAGAAGTACATAAAGTTATCAATACAGTTACATAAAGTTATCTACAGAGGTACATATATTTATCTATAGAGTACATAAAGTTATCTATAGAGGTGCATAAAGTTAGCTGTAGAGGTACATAAAGTTATCTACAGAGGTACATATATTTATCTACAGAGGTACATAAAGTTATACATAAAGTTATCTACAGAGGCACATATATGTATCTGTAGAGTACATAAAGTTATCTATAGAGGTACATAAAGTTATCTGTAGAGATACATGAAGTTATCTATAGAGTTACATATAGTTATCTACAGAGGTACATAAAGTTATCTATACAGGTACATAAAGTTATCTACAGAGGTACATAAAGTTATCTACAGAGGTATATAAAGTTATCTACAGAGGTACATATAGTTTTCTACAGAGGTACGTAAAGTTATCTACAGAAGTACATAAAGTTATCAATACAGGTACATAAAGTTATCTACAGAGGTACATAAAGTTATCTATAGAGGTACATAAAGTTATCTATAGAGGTACATAAAGTTATCTATAGAGATACATAAAGTTATCTATAGAGTTACATATAGTTATCTACAGAGGTACATAAAGTTATCTACGGAGGTACATAAAGTTATCTATACAGGTACATAAAGTTATCTACAGAAGTACATAAAGTTATCAATACAGGTACATAAAGTTATCTACAGAGGTACATAAAGTTATCTACGGAGGTACATAAAGTTATCTATACAGGTACTTAAAGTTATCTATACAGGTACATAAAGTTATCTATAGAGGTACATAATGTTATCTGTTGAGGTACTGTACGTGTTTAATATTTAAAATTTGAATTTGATGTGGACACAACAAGCTTCTAAGCAGAAATGAAGTAAAACACAACACAGAACGAAACATTTTCAAATCCTTACACTCATCCTGACGGCTTCCTAACAAAGTCCTTGAATTATGTTTTTTTGTAGTTTTTGTTTTATAAAACCTGCAGCCACCCAATTGTTTCATAAAAGTTTGTGCAGATGTTGTCGTTCAACAGAAACAAAATCAAAAAACGTTTTTGAACCAAGCCCCTCCTGTGAGGAAGCCAGAGTATCTTAGTACCCTCACCAACGCGCATCATCCTGGGCAGCGTGAACATGCATGCATGAACATATGTGAAAATTTGCTGTAATGAAATTGATTGCAGTTCTTTTTTTAATAGTTGAGTGTAAACATTTACTGACACCCACACACAGGGTGCATCTAGGATGCATTGGGCTGTTTCCAACAAAAAATCTAATTCTTTCTTCAAAAGACAGTCTCGTTGTCTCTTAATTTTGGGTTTAATTTGCTACAATAACTGCTATCTACAGATGTCAGTAATAGATACTCCACAAAACTTTCCAGCAATATCTGTTGTGCCAGCAGGGAGTGCGTCAGGAGCCACCGACATAATGAAAATGGCACATAATCTGAAATTATTCACACTTTCATATCAATGGCAAACAGTTTTTATACACTATGGATAGTTAACTTGGCGATATATTTCGACCTACCTGGAGAAGGTAAAGATAATCATAAAGAGTCCATCCAACTATTTCCCACACAAAACCCAGTCAGACCATCAAAAAGCTTCAACACCAGCAAATGCATCATGTCAGTCATTTTTGCGTCTAGCCCAGCATGATGCTGACATTATCTACCTGCCGAAAACTCATTAGGGGGTTGGCAGAAATCAGTGGGTAATTATAGGCAGTGAAGGCCTCGTTGCTGACCGCAGAGAATGTGTCAGAGACACCTGCACTTCCTGCTGAAGAAGTGCAGCTCAAAGTGTTAGTCATTTTTATCTCATGTTTCCACTGGAGAATTCAGCATCTGCAGCACAAGCAGAGCTGCTGCTGTTCAGCTGTCTGTCTGCCTGCCTGTCTGTCTGTCCTCCTGCCTGTCTGTCTGTCTGCCTTTTGTCATCTGATCCCATTTTTTGCACCTGCCATTTAACATGCAAATACTGTATATACTTGTTAAAGGACCATACCAACCATTTTGTATGTTTGAGCCTAATATATTCAATTTTCATACGTTACATTACTGACAATCATTTCCCAAAGCATACTACTGGAATGGTGAATTACTGTGAAAAATGTTTTTCCTGCCTTCCAGACCTCCATTGGTTTCAGTTCATTCTGCTATTAAAATCAGCTTGTTGATACTTGAAACATTCTTGGGATAGGTAATCCATCATCACCAACAAGACATGTATTCAGGTTTTTTTTAGAAGTTATGTAATTTTAGCATTTACCTGTAAGTGCAATAAAAAGTGTGGAGTGAATGTATGCCTGCACCGGGGAATATAGTCCCAAAAGAAGACCTGCGTTTATGGAAAAATTTAAATTAATTTAAATGACTTCATAAGGCTATGTAACTATTAGCAGGAGAAACATGGATTTTTAAGGTGGGTGTATCACTTGAATATTTGATTTTGAAAGATTAAGAGATTTTGCAAAATATCAGGAAAGTTGAAATACGGTTTTATCCTTTGGGAAATGATTGTCAGTAATGTAACATGTATGAACATTAAATATATTAGGCTCAAACATGCAAAATGGCCGGTATGGTCCTTTAAATTTTCCCCACAAAATGCCCAAAATAACAATTTTATAACTACTAAACCAAATTGTTTTTTTTAAAGTCTTCCCAGAAGAAGATTTTAATTAAAGTGTATAAAAATGGCCTAACATTACTGACAGCAGGAGGTTCAAACCAGTGAAAATGAAAAACAATTAAATTAAATTTAAAAAATTAAATAAGAATAATAAAGCTATAACGAATATTCAATTACAACAAAAACCACACAGTCACAGAAGTTTAAAGTATACGGAACATTACTGGCTTTTACTGAATTTAACTTGACTAAAATGAACAATAAAAGCAAAATAATTTAATTGTATTTTAATCTAATGCATAACCTAAAAGAAGAGATAAATGACATTTACACAGAATAGAGATTAAAAAAATTTAAATGAACATACAGTATAGCATATTTCAGACAAATATATTTCAAATAAATATCAATATATCAGCTTCAGAAATCTACTGCATCCTGACTGCAGGGCTGAAATACTCTGTACTACAGTGTGTTCAAACTGAAGTCCATTACTCTAAAAGTTTCAATGCATTTTTGCCTGAAAACTTATTCAAATACTTCTGATATTTTCAACCGCTTAACTTTTTTTTTTTTGTCAGCTGAAAAGTTTAAAAGGTGGTGTGTTGAAAGATGAGGTGAGGACAGGTCAAACAGACAAAGATCTGCTGTAGTGTTGGGAACAGTGGAGCCACACACACACACACACACACACACACACACTTTCTGTCTTTTCCAGCCTTTTATCTTTTGTTTGCTCTTCAGTTCAACATACAGATGGAGTCCCTATCAAATATCACAACCAGATAAGAACCTGGGATGGGGATGTGAGGTGTGTGTGTGTGTGTGTGTGTGTGTGTGAGAGAGAGAGAGAGAGAGAGAGAGAGAGAGAGAAACTAAAAGCAACTCAAGCTATTGCTGAAACAATCCAATTACAATGCCTATCAAACGTAGCTTCACAGGTTATAGCTTCTAATTGCCTGACAAAAATTGACACTTCAGTTGCAACACTAATATAATAGGGGCCCAAATTAAATTTGATAGAGGGGCAGAAAATGATGCTATCACTCAGCAGCGCGGAAAAGAGGAGATCAACTAGCATGATATAATGGATCAAAAATGAAAATTATTCATTAATTGTGTTGGCTTTTCCAATAATGGAAATGACACAGTTCAGACGACTTCCTAAAAACACTATTAATTAAAAGGATGATAGATCTAACAAGGCATGGAGCTCAGAGCAATCTCTTCCTCCATCTTTCTTTCTTTCTTTCTTTCTTTCTTTCTTTCTTTCTTTCTTTCTTTCTTTGCTTGCCCTTTTCAGTCTTGTGGTCTTCAGTTGTGCATAGTGGAGGAGTCAGTGAGACTTTAGGGTGACCCATCTATCATTTTGGGGTTCAAAAGGGGCTCATGGGTGGTCCATGAACATGACCTTTCCCAACATTAAGGAAGTGTTATTTGCCTACTTTTCTTTCTCTATGGGAATATTATATTAATAATCAGTAGAAAAACAGCAGGGCTATATATATATATGCAGGTACTCAGTACCAGATCCATAGAGGCAGGGATTTATCACACCAGATAGACCCAAGGTGCAGGCTGTGCAAAGACACCCTGAGACAGTCCAGCATTGGGTAGCAGGGTATAAGATGCTAGCTGGGAAAGCGTAACGCTGAGAAACATAACCAAGTGTTCCAGACTGACAAGCAGTCTATACAGTCTACTGTATATACTGCTATACATTTTTAAAAAGTCTCTCTTTTATTCCACAGCACCTTTATCATAATGTCATATTTCATGACGAGATTTCCTACGAGATTTAAGGACCAGTGGGCGTGGCCTTATGCTGATCAGTTGTTCTCTGTTCCAGTCGTAAGCAAGGAATACAAACTCAACATAAGTCAAAACCTTCTACTACAACTATTAAACTGTCACCAAATTAAGTTTTGAGGGTTTTTCATGTGGGACAGTAGCTGCTTAGAATTCGAATATATGGTCGACTGATTAAAATAATGTAGAATGAAAAACTGGTTTGGTCTCTCTCTCTCTCTCTCTCTCTCTCTCTAACACACAAATCAGGTGTCACATTCTAATAGTCATTCATGTACGTTCGAAACAACATAAACTTTCTATCTTAACTTAAACTATTATTTTGCCTGGCTAATGTGTAGTGTTAATTACACTTAACTGTTATCACCGAGGGTGACAAGCAGCCTACGATGACCAGTCAGCAGGGAAGCTGCTTGCTGCAGCGAGCCTCTAGCGGAGCTTCCCATCTCCAAAAACATCAAAACCAATTTTTAATTCTGCATTATTTCAATCAGTCAACCATATATTCAAATTCTAAGCAGCTACTGTCCCGCATGAAAAACCCTCAAAACTTAATTTGGTGACAGTTTAATCGTTGTAGTAAAAAGTTTTGACTTGTGTTGAGTTTGTCTGCCTTGTTTACTACTGGAACGTAGAACAAACTATCAGCATAAGGCCACGCCCACTGGTCCTGAAATATCATAGGAAATCTCGTCATGAAATGTGACATTATGATAAAGGTGCTGTGGAATAAAAGACTTTTCAAAAAATGAGGCATTATGAAATAAAAGTGTTGTTATGAAATAAAAACAGTGTTATGAAATAAAAAAAAGAGATTAAAAATGGAGCATTATGAAATAAAAGTGTTGTTATGAAATAATATTTCATAACAATAATGATTTATGGAATTATTTCATAATTTATTGGTACTTTTGCTTAGAGTTATTTATTTCATAATNATAATGATTTATGGAATTATTTCATAATTTATTGGTACTTTTGCTTAGAGTTATTTATTTCATAATGTTGTCTTTATATATTTAATTTTGGCGCATTTGGCTTTCCATAATTTTGATGTGCTGCACTTTTTGTTGTTGTTGTTGGGGGGGGGGNAAGTGAGCTGCAAAATATTCCAATGTAAAGCATCTTTTAAAGAAAGCACATTGTGCATATGTGCTGTAGATCATCGTATCAGCAGCTGTGACAGGCTGAATTTAATTGGCTGACAGAAGCCGCCATATTTTCAACAAAGCACGCAGAGCATCTAATATTGTAAACTTTGCAAAGGAAATTTCTTGTTCACTGCATATTTTCCTTCATTCTGTTGTTGTCTTGCCCCATTTAAAAAGAGCAAAGGTGCACCACACACACACACGCACACACGCACACACACACACACACACACACTACTTTTCTTGTGAGTACAGTGTATGAGTACAAAGCCTCTTATTTCCTCACAGTTGGCATTATCACAGTTAGACAGATCTCTACCTGCAGCAGGTGACTCTTCTTTCTGTGCAGGTCAATATGCGCATTTCATAGCAAATTCAGTTAATTTAATTCTCTCTCTCTCTCTCTCTCTCTCTCTCTCTCCTGTAGCTGCTNAAATTCAGTTAATTTAATTCTCTCTCTCTCTCTCTCTCTCTCTCTCTCTCCTGTAGCTGCTAGCAAAATGAGCCTTTATGAGATATCTGACATGCACATCTTCCCTTTTTTTGACGGAGTGCATGCATACCGGCTCATGTGCAGCGATGCCCGTGTGGGTTTTTTGGCTGTGTTGATGAGAGCTACATCCCGTGGCCTTTACACAACCCCATCATGCATCCACACATGCACGGTCTCACTGGATGTCCAGGAGTAAGGCAGCAGACTTTATATAATCTGATTTCCTCAGCATTAATTGGGTCAAAGCCTCCTTCTCTCCCTTCTTGATGTGCAAATGAACGTGGCATCGAGGGACGCCCGCCCTTCACTCCACAGGCACATTTACAGGACACCTCAGGGTGCCAGGTTTCCGTCTGTGACCTGTATATGACAGATGAAGGAGGGGCGGGGGGTNCCTCAGGGTGCCAGGTTTCCGTCTGTGACCTGTATATGACAGATGAAGGAGGGGCGGGGGGTGTAAGGTTGTCAGTAACGACCTGGATCAGAGAGACTGAAGCCAAGGAAAAAATCCCAGTGTTCATTATTGCAGTGGAAGCCCGGAGGCTGAACATGTCACCACAACTCCTAATGAAGTTTACCTTCAACATCCTGCAATACTGGAGTTTAGGTGATGTTTAATAATTATGTGCTGGGTTACACATGTATTCAAGAAGAGGTTTATGTAGATAGTGCAAGATGCTTCATCTCTTCTGTTTTGATCAATGCATCTACACTATTAAGTGATCTTATGTTACAAATACACATTTACATCAAACACGTCTTCCATGTTCTGGGGGCTCTAAAATCATTTTAAGGACCATACCACCCATTTTGCATGTTTGAGCCTAATATATTCAATTTTCATACATGTAACGTTACTGACAATCATTTCCCAAAGGATAAAACCGTATTTCAGCTTTCCTGATATTTTGCAAAATCTCTTAATCTTTCAAAATCAAATATTCAAGTGATACACCCACCTTAAAAATCCATGTTTCTCCTGCTAATAGTTACACAGCCTTATGAAGTCACAGTCCTTTACATTTTTCCATAAACACAGGTCTTCTTTTTGGAATATATTCCCGGGTGGAGGCATAGATTCACTCCATGCTTTTTATTGAGTTTAAATGCTAAAATTACATAACTTCTAAAAAAAACCTGAACACACATCTTGTTGGTGATGATGGATTACCTATCCCAAGAACGTTTCAAGTATCAACAAGTTGATTTTAATAGCAGAATGAACTGAAACCAGTGGAGGTCTGGAAGGTAGGAAAAACATTTTTAATTCACTGTTCCAGTAGTATGTTTTGGGAAATGATTGTCAGTAATGTTACATGTATGAAAAATGAATATATTAGGCTCAAATATGCAAAATGGATGGTATGGTCATTTAACAATTTACCACTTATGATCTTTGTTTCATTCAGAGTGTGTGCATGGGGCAAACACAAATCCTAAAGATTATCTCTGGATGAAAATGAAACATAATGGCTCTTTATAATAAGCAGTTTGATGAGCGCTGCTCAATAAAGTTTCATCTGAAATCTATGAAGGTGCTCATTAAAATTTCCACTGCTGCATGCACTGTTATGAGACTGTTATGACTTTGGTGATCCATGGTAGGTAGTTTGTCATTTGCAGTTTGCAGATATAGCAGGTCTGCATGTGATTGAGAATATCACAGATTTAAGTGTTTTGGTGATATTCAGTCACCAAATCTGGGGATAATGCGTTAACATTATCTAACTAAATCAAGAGAGACATTTATCATGTTCCCTAGGCAGCGCTGCATCAGCCGCTGGAAGGTAATAGGCATATTGCACAAGCCGAATGGCATCCGCTCAAAACTCCTACAATCCTGATAGGGTGGTAAAATAAGTCTTCTATCAATCATGTGGGTCCACTTCAACTTAACAGTAACCAGTTGTCAGGTTCAATGTGAAGTACCACTTGTCTGCTTTAAGTCCGGTCAGTGACTCCTCAATCCACGGTCAGCATATTTGTGTGTCACTGTATTAAGATGTCGTAGTCAACGCTAAACCGCCAACTGCCATCTTTCTTGCCAGGTGGAGCAAGATGGATGGCTATAGGACCCTCCAGGCGTCTCGTCTGCTCCGTCCATCCGTTACTCCTTGGATGTCCAGAGTCCCTGGCAGCCTCTCGCTCACCGGTTGTATTCCTCTTAATTGCAAACGCCTCTGCCATTCATCGCATCTGCCTCCTGTGGCCTGATAATGCTGCTGTTTTCACCTCCGTGTTGGGAGCAAATGCTCAGTCATCATTGCATACAGCCGTTTTCACTCAGTCCCTGATCCTGATTACCTGTAACTTTTGAAAGAGAGAAAAAGACGGAAAAAACACCACCCCAACAACTACACCACCAATTAAAGGTCGGATTAAAGAATCATGAGCTAGCAAACTTCTTCATCAAGAAAATACTTGCAAAGAATCAAATACACATGTTTTCAGGAGGTCTATAGCTTATTCAACTCCTCTTATTAGTGACAAGAACGCAGATCTGTTCAAATATCACAAATAACAAGGCCCTAGATAACACTAGTGGCATGAATATGAATATGGCTTAAGCACGATTTGATTATCCATATACTGCAACAACTCGGGATGACTGAGTACACTATTACCTGTGTCTGTATCCGTATCCGTTCAACCCATTAAATTATCTGTATCTGTACTCGGATGGGCGGGGCTTTATCAGGTTAACTCAGAAGTGGCAGGGCTTAACCCGGAGAGTTAGAATGTAGGTCGGACATGGCTGCTATTACGATTATTGACTTTTAAAATGAATGAATTTTAGATCGGATTCATTCACTGTTAGTGCTTTCCTTCAGCCTGGATTACAGATGTATGAACACTACAGGCCAGAAGTTTGAGGCTACCCCTAGATTTTTTTTTTTTTAATCATCGATATACAAATTTTCCAATTTATTGCACGGGAAAGGACAAAAATATATAAAATAAATGTAACTAATTAGAAGAAGAATTTGTCAACAGTATCACCTCATGTAGCTATTATGGCTACAGAAATGATTTTTCATGAAGGCAACAGTCTGTATTAGTGCAGCACTCCTGTTGTGATGCTGTATCATAAACTATAAATTTGCATTCCTCAATATGAAGTTCAGAAGATGCAGAGCAGCAGCATGAGCAGACTGTGTAGCATGTTAATCCAAAGTGATGTGAGAGAAGGCGGACAGCAGCTATAGAATGGAATGTTAAAACACATCAGCAGGGAGTTGGAACACAACAGGAGTGCTGCACTAATACAGACTGATGCCTNTTTTTTTTTTTTTTTTTTTTTTTTTTTTTTTTTTTTTTTTTTTTTTTAATCTGGGGGTGGCCTCACACTTCTGGCCTGTAGTGTGTCTTTTACAATATGTATTCTATCTTTAAAGTACAGCCTAAGTTTATATGAGCTGCAAAAGCTTGTGGTGAAATTACCATGTGAATGTGCTGCAATCAAGACACATAAATTGAGTCCAGTTCTTCAATATCAACCTCTCAGCTTGACTCTGAGACTCATTCTGTGTCTTGCCATCATTGGACATAATTACAAAACAATGTATCATCACAAATAAAGCAAAGAGACTGGGGCCATCATTGAGAGTTAGCAGCACCCCTTCTAGGCATATAATTGGGTATCGATGGCCAATGATCTCCTCTATTTCTCCTCTTTCCACTTGGGTGGAGCACCCAGACAAGACAATCACACCCCCCTCTGGGAGGGCGGGGTNTTTTTTTTTTTTTTTTTTTTTTTAATCTTCGGTTAAATGTATAAACTTCCAGGAAAAGTGAAAGAAAGAAAGAAAGAAAGAAAGAAAGAAAGAAGAAAGAAAGAATATTGGCAGCAATTTAAAGCAGGATGTTCTGAGATGAGCTGATGTCATCAGGGTTGGAAGAACCTCCAGTAAATTCTTGGCTCCTGGTTCATAAAGAACAACAGGTCACAGAGTCATTATGGCTGGGCAGCTCTCTCNCTCTCTCTCTCTCTCTCTCTCTCTCTCTCTCTCTCTCTCTCTCTCTCTCTCTCTGTTTCTCCTTCCTTTCATCTTCCAGTTTCCTTTCCCCCTTTACTATCCACGGTCCAATAATGATCAACAACCTGGAGCTGTTGACTTCACCTGTCACACTTTAACCCACACCCCTCCTCCATCTTTCTCCAGCATGTGGTGGACAGTGAGGCCAGGAGGAGCATGGTGGCTGNCCCCTCCTCCATCTTTCTCCAGCATGTGGTGGACAGTGAGGCCAGGAGGAGCATGGTGGCTGGGGTTTGGTAGTTGGGGTTATGGTGGTTGTGGTGGTTGTGATAGTTGGGGTTTTGTAGTTGGGGTTGTGGTGGTTATGGTGGTTGTAGTGGTTTTGGTGGTCGGGGGTCAGCTACAGGGGCCACTTGTCACATAAATCAACCTGACGTGTTCACCCAGGCCTGCCTGCCATCAGGCCTTGTAGCTCCGCCCCTCCCCCATCAGCCTAACAGCACGCCCCTGTAATTGGTGCCAATGCCTGGTTCAAGGCATGACTTTGGAACGGGTCAGCGGACGGGCTTGTAGGCTTCCAGGCCCCGTGGTCGCCAAGTCTCAAGGTGCCTTCTGGTATTATGATCCAGTGCCAGGGATGGGGGATAATTCAGGAGCTCCTGTCTGAGGATGAGATGGTTGTTGCTGAAAATAAGAGTTCATTTTAAAGCTCGACTCTAATTACTGATCTAAGAGCCGTTGTGCTTTCTTTTTTTTTTTTTTTTTTTTTTTTTTTGCTGCTCATCACCTTCATACTTATGAAGAAATGCAGCGTCTCACTTACGTTAAACTGGATCAGATTTTAGCAGGACGGGTTCTGTTAGGATAAAAAGAAAAGAATAACATGAAATAACACGTCACACAGCTAAAGCAAAGCACCTGTATTCACAACTAACAGCTGGTATTATTCACCATTGATGAGCATGTTTTTGTGATGAAAACCACAGCCTTCGTGTTTAAAAGTTTTTTTCGAATATGAAAACTGAAAATATGTTTTCTCCAAAATGACACATTAAGTCTGCATTCTCAAGGGCCTTTTATCTCTTTCTCAAATTATCTTCCTAAAGTTCTCATTAAAGCCTTTTTCCAATTTTGCTCTCAAATTCATTAGTTTTCCCACTAATCTCCACAGTGGATAAAAACCCCTTAAATCCTTCAAAACATTCCTCGCCAAGTGTCTGAAAAAATATTATTGCCCCTGTTAAATTAATACTCACTGCCAATAAACTATTGATATCTTTACTTCTTCAAAGTTGGTGTGGCACCTGGGATTGAATGGAGGAAACTAGAAAAGGAATTTGAGAAAAGGAAAAGAACTAGTGGAGGGCAAATTAAATTGCCATCTTGAACTCCTCCTTTAAGGATTAGTGGATAATTGTAATTTGCGTTGCGTGTCCCCGGCCATCACCCGGCGCTGCAGCACGTTGTCTGCCAGCTGGTGATAGAATACTCACCGCTCCTGCCTTCATAATTGAAAGAAGAAACACAGATTAGCGTCCACAGAAGAAGTCGGGGGCGGCAGCACGGAAGTTTTGTTTTCTTCAACAGGTTTGACACTTCTCAACATAACTGGCTTCAAAGAGTCTTTGTTTGTCGCCAACTGTTTGCCACATCCTCCTTTTGCCCTCAGAAGTCGGCCAAACAGGAAAGTGTATCAATTAAACACATTTCAAATGGCAAAGTCGCTCGTCACGGGAGGACGCATCTGATACCACCGTGTAGGAGTCATGTTTGTACATGCAGGGATGAAATATGTTGAGTTTGTGTGGGCTTGTGAGTGGCTAGTGTGTGTGTGTGTGTGTGTGTGTGTGTGTGTGTGTGTGCGTGTGTAGCATTGCCCTGCAGAAAACTTGTATTGTCCCCATCAAAAACGTTTTTGGAATTGCAAAATGTTTATTTATATTTACTCATTTTCCATTGAAATAGTTTTCACAGACAGGTGAGAATACCATATGTTGTTGGTATAGTGTTGTGTGTGTGTGTGTGTGTGTGTGCGCGCTGAAGGTNGAGAATACCATATGTTGTTGGTATAGTGTTGTGTGTGTGTGTGTGTGTGTGTGCGCGCTGAAGGTGTGTAAACAGGACTGTGTACAGTTTGCAAGTTTGTTGTGGTTTTCAGTAATTAATAATACTTTCTGCTGTATTTCATTTTACATATGAGTACGTAAAACTAAATGAACAAAATAAGAATAAGGAAATGAAACAATATTTAGAAAATCCAACATAACCGTGTTAAATCACCATCAGAGAGAATCGTCCTTTTTCATTAGCTGATGTCTTTATTAAAAAGGTCTATAAGGACACTACAAAGACCTATAACCACTGCTATGAATATGTTTAATGCAGACATGGACTGGCCTTCAGGCATACTGGACATTTTCCCGGTGGCTGATGAGACTGTCAGCTGGTAAGTGTGTGATTTTTTTTTTTTTTTTTTTTTTTTTTTTNTTTTTTTTTTTTTTTGTCTTAGTCACATCCCACTTCTGCCTCTTGAACTGAGAGATGCAGAAAAAGTCAACAGTGTCAGCATGCAAATGGACAGGAAAACGACTGCAAAAAAAAACATAAAGGAGACAGAACAATTGCAGGAGAAAAAATTTAAGGTGTTAAAGTGGGATGCTGCTAAGTGTCCAAAAGTCACAGACATGTTTGCTGCAGTGTGACACCACCTTATGTGCAGCAGCAGCTCAGAGAGGGACATCATCCTCCTGCAGAGGGACAGAGGAGGACAGAATGCAGGAGGAGAGAGCAGAGGTAGGGCTGATAAGATGAATAGGCAAAAAAAAAAAAAAAAAAAAAAAAAAAAAAAAAAAAAAAAAAAAAAAAAAAAAAAAAAAAAAAAANAAAAAAAGGTGAATAAGGCATCAGTCAAGTTAGCATCAGAACTATAAATAGCAGACATCAAATGCTTTTTCCTCATGTCACCATCTTCTAGACCATAATAAGAATAACTGCTAAGTAGCAGAAAAAAACAGCATCTGAAGCTCGCTGCTGAATCACCTATCATGATATCCATGATGTCTTCATTTTATTAACTAAATCTCCTCCATCGTAACTGTTATTTGGTCATATACTAATGGGTGACTGGCGTGAACTTATTTTTGAAATGGAAAAAAAGTATTTCTAAAATTAATATATAATAACATACAAGTATCTTCCTTTAAACTTGATCAACACAAAGCTGTATGTGTCCCCAAATACTTTTTCAGTTATTTTATATTTTTTGAATGTTGTCATGCAGAAGTCATTAAAATTGTCCTCTGGTGTGAGACTATTTCTAATCAAAATATTTTATTTAGAAATTGTGAAGGTCACACACTCACACACATTCACTTATGCACATCATGTTATCTGTCTGTTGCAAGATCAAATTGCATATATATATATCTATATATAAAATGGTTATGCCAATCTTGGCATATACCACAATTATATATGCAGACAGAAGAAAATAAATAAATAAATTGTAAGTTAAAAAAGGGAAATATACACATTAATATTCATGTTTATCCTGATTAATGTGCAACACCTGATTTGAAAGTAAGAACATTTCATTCGCTTACTCAAAGAAGTACTTGTAAGGAGTTCTCATTAAAAAATTATGTTATTGTTACAATAAATCAGTTAATTATATATTGTTTACAATAAATAATACAATAGTAGAGAATTTTTCAATTAAACATGTTAATTGTGTCACACCAAAGGATTACGTAATTGTTCCCATAAATACCAGTGCTGGAAAAAAACAATATTTTTATAATGTTTTCAGCTTCTACTCAGACGTGCTCCAGTGATTCTGCTGTACTTTCTGGCTGAAGAAGGAATGTCTCAGTAAACGATGCCTGACTAATGCTGCTTTATATTTATTAACAGGGTCACAACAGGAGGACAAACTGCTGTACATCATAATGAGTTAGAGTGATAGCTGGATGACATATCATGTACACTGTAATCAAGCAATCATCTGTATTGTACATACAAAAGAAATGTAAGACAATTAGTCTTATTTTTAAAATGTAATTACAGTAGTTTCCTAATAAGAACATTATTCTGCACAGTCACACCAGAGGATAACTGTCATGTTTGAAAGAAATGATCAGCAGACTTCAATGAGTTTTTATAAATAAAAGAATGATTAAAAGTACACTTATATTGCCTTATTTAGCTACATGGTGTATGGGAGGCTGGTAGGTACATGAAGAATGGTTGATGCTGGGCTGATTGGGGTGGGCTGCCTGTCTGATGGTACAGCTAAGACAGATGTAAGCCTTGGTTGAACTGACAAATACTAAAAGGTGGATGATGATTGCTGTCTGTAGTCAATGAGCATGTAAGCATAATAATATACTAAAGAAGGATTTGGTGGAGGACAGTTGCTGCTCTCTGCCTCCTCTGTTGTTTTTGTAAATCAGGATATCTTGTTCAGCATTATCATTTACATATTTATCATTTATAGCAGAGTACATTTATGAGACCAGCTCTTAAGTAATATTCATGTTTAGATGAAATCCCCGATACTTCAACACTGGTTTTTAACAAAATGTTACTGAATTTAAGTACAGTTGCATCAAAATAAAACTCAGTTTAAAATGATTCTATTTTGCACAGTAATACATACATACACACACACACACACACACATATATTTCAGACCATCATTCTGTACATGTCAGAACATTGGATTATGAAGTAAAATTGCACTGATCAGGCTGAAAATAAGAGCCATGTAAGTTATTATAACTTATATTTTATTCACATTTGTTTCTTTTTCTTTTTGCACGTTATTTCTTTTATGTTCTTTTCCCAAAAACATATTGCTTTGTATACAGTCCTTTGTAAAAGCTTGCAGTTTGTTCTGAAATTTAGAAATATTATTTAATATATATATATATAGAGAGAGAGAGAGAGAGAGATACTGTAGATAGATGGATAGATAGATAGATAGATAGATAGATAGATAGATAGATAGATAGATAGATAGATAGATAGATAGATAATGGCGCTATGTCTCCTTTGCTCCTGCACTCTTTGTTTCACATAGGAACATCATAAATTGTTATTTCTGGTAGCTTTTCTGTACATGCCATATGCATGCATATGTACAGTATGTGTATATATTCATGTGTGTACTTGTGCCTATGTGTGTGTGTGTGTGTGTGTGTGTGTGTGTGATATGTAGCGTGTGATATTAGCTGTGGGGCATTCCATTCCACAGTCTGACCGTACTGAGGCCTCTGTACTACCATTAACACGGCAGAAAGGAGCTTTTAGTGGACAACTAATCTGCTCTGCATCAGATCTGTCCACATCAGAGCACTGGAAGATACACGCCTGATATCAGGCTGTGCACACACACACACACACACACACACAGAGAGAGAGAGAGAGAGAGAGAGAGAGACTGTGGAAACACACAGATATAGACAGATATAATCAAACACAGTCATACGCGTATACACACACACACACACACACACACACACACACACACTGAGACATTTTCTAAGTAGCCCAGTCAAAACCAAACACTGATGCACAGCCAGACTGCCAAAAAGAGTCAGATTTGAACACACATGAGCATGTGCACATGCCTCCTGAAGCGTCCACAGAGTCGACCGTTGATCTTTGGCACTCATGAGCTCCTTGTTCTGCTCAGACACAGCTGTTAACAATGACTAACACTGAAGAAGATAACAACATGCCTCTTGGGTTTACATCAGGCAATGCCCCCAAACACCACCCTCCAGATCTGTCCAGATTGTCCACATGGACACTGAAATCCCAAAGCTGAAGTGTAGATTCTGTCTGGGATCAGGAACAGCAGCCAGATGTTTACCTTCCATCACACAGCTGCAAAGCTCCTTCTCACTCTGAGGGAGAACTGCAACACGAGAATCCCCACACCCACTTGGCATCTCTCATCCTGGCCAACTTCAGTGGAGGAGAGAGTCCAATCTAGGACTTTGGTTCCAGAGGTGGAGTTGTGTTTCGAGGTGTTCACATTCCCACACCAACTCCAGCTGCTTTCCCAGCAGACAGGCGACGTTCCGTGCCTCCTCATGGCTGCAGGTCCGGCCACCAGGGATTCCTGTGGCTACTGTGTTTATTGTTGTTATTTCATCTTATTTTTATTTGATCATTATAAATAATGTTTTCATTTTTATGGAATTTATGCCAGCTGTTTATTGTATTACACATTGATGCTTTATCGCTCAGCTTATTGGTGGAAGGTGTTTGTTTTAGAGGGATGGGCTGGATGGTTGACCTCATTCCCACACTGAGTAACTGCCTTTTCATATCTTTTGACTTATGAAGCCTCAATCAAATGACCAAATTACACTTTGTTCCAACTTTGAATATGGCCCTAATGTCCTCACTTATTTTGGGCATTTTTCCACTGTCCAGCCAAACGGTTACCACGGCCGTTTTGCACCATTCCGCACTGCTCTGGACTCATGGGAATGGTTACCGTTTCTGTCTCCATCTGTGATGCTGCTAAAACCAGACAGGAAGTGACGACAGTGAAAGCAACACATTTTGTGTTTGGAAATGCAGCCGCTAGGAGATGAGGTTACTGCACTGATCGCTGAAAATTATACTCCGTATCAACAAAATTACACCAGAAGTTTAAAATCAAAGGTTTAACTTAAAAAATACCCGACTTATTGTTTGGCGCATGACTCAGCTATCAGAGGCGGAGTCACAAAACTGACATAAACCAATCAGTGAACTCCTACATCATTACGCCCGCCTACCCAAACAGTTCTGCTTCACTGAGCATTGTGTATCCATGCTGAGAAAATCGTGCTGTTAGTAAGCGTTCCGCACCAAACCGTTTCCAAACCGTTTCCAGGTGGAAACACCATTAAAACCGTTCCTCTCCACGCTCAGAACCATTCGGCCTGACAGTGGAAAAGAGCTCTTTGTCTCATTGTGTGAGGTAGGGCTTGGTAATATATTGAGTTATTTGATATGAAAATTGAGCTTACACAATATTTATGAAACAACATAAACAAAATAAAATTATTAGTTAAAAGTTTTGGGTTTTGGGTTTGTTTTTTTTTTCCCCTGAAACCTAATTTCAACTGCATCCCAAGCGCTCAGTGGCACTGTTCGCTGTGTGTAGCAGTAAGGGCGGATCCAGAGGAACATGAGTTTTGCTGACGGAGGCGATTTAACCTGGGAAAGGTAACCCAGTCCTCTTCTCTTCACAACTTGTTTCTTTCAGGCTGAACTTCACTGTTTCTTCAGTTTGCTCATTTGGAGCTCAGCTTACCTCAAGACAGTTTTCAACATCTCCATAAAAAAAAAAAAAAAAAAAAAAAAAAAAACCTCACTGACAGCTTCATTCTCTCAGAGCATTCTGTTTGAGAAAAAAAAGAGTGCAGAGTACTAAATACCAAATATTAGCTTCACTTTACAAACCACAGAGAGAGAAGCAGGCTCCATCACACAGAGAAACATGACACATAAGGTATGCCACATATATGTAGATGAGCATTCCAACAATTAATATTTGTATAATATAGAACCACATCACAGCACATTAACTGATAATTTTGCATTCTCTCTTATCAGCTGTGCTATCACACACTCCATTAAAATCGAGGGACTTGATCAAACTCATTTAAAAACAAATAAATGACATCTGTGTAACCAGTGGCTAAATACTCTGATAACATCAATTGCATATATTCTCTCTGATCTGCTCAATATATTTCTTTGTCCTAACAAGCTCAAAGGAATTATGATGGCTAAAAAAAAATCCCCTCTGACCTTTCCTCATTAATTTTAATGACATGAGTAGTGCGAGGGAAGCGGGACTCATCCCGTATCTACTCTTCATAAATCTCCCGAGATAATGATGCTGAAGTGAAATGATATAGCAAAGACCTTTGCCAAACACCAATTTCATTATCTCATCATCTTGAATAAAACAAACAGCACAGATCTCCAGTCAAACAGCCCAGCTGGTGACAGCATGAAGGTGCTGAGAGCGAGCAAACTTGGTTTGACTTTGACGAGTGGTTTGGTCAGAAAACTGGAAGAGAAAAGGGGCGGCAGAGAAGGAAAGATATTAAGATATAAAATGCTACTATTAATTGTGATGAATCAGGTCTTTATAGAACGGTGTTGGTCTAAAGCAGAGGTGTATATATTTGTGTTGCCCATCAGTGCATTGCCTCATTGTACATATTCATTGATTTAGGCTGCTAGTTGAAGGTGTTAAACCAGGGCAAGCGGCTGATAAGGCTGAGGTGTCACCAGCAGTAAGGCCGCGTCACACGAGCATTTTTTCAGTGAAGCCAATTCGCACGATGGCAACATTTATTTTTGAAAACCTGCTGAAAAAGTTGAAAAAAGTGGTATGATGTTTTTGCGTTGATAAATCCACGCCATGCTTTCACAGAGAGTTCAGTTTTGGTGAAGTTTGACACGTGAATTGACGCAACTTCCCCATAACAACCTGTATTGATTGATATATTAAGTGGATTATGAGTTTATTTGAAAGTTTTGATCAGTTGCGTTTGAGTATTGATGGTTGCAGTTGTAGCTGGAATACATGAGGAAGGCCGTAGATTGCCACAGGCTTTTGAGAAATGCCAACTTGGCTGTGACAAAAGGAGGCGCTGCAAAAAGATAAGAATAAGCAGAGAAACAGTTTTGTGCGCATGTCAAGAAATACTGATCCAAAGTCGATAAGTACTTAACAAGCAGTACTTTTTTGTGTGAGTCTTTAAATAAATAATAATAATAATGTTGCGGCTCATTAATGTGGTGATTTTCATTGGCATTTACCTGGAAAACGCCTTACAACAACTGGGTTGCCAGTTAATTCAACAGCAGCTTTATGAATGTGCTTCAGCTACTGTGATTTAACGTGGTGCTGTGTAGTTATGCCTTTTTATCAATTAGCCCAATTATCTCATGCCACGTCCTAATCACAAACTCATCTAATCAGTTATTAGCTTTTATTATTTGAATTCAGTAGGGGGAGAAAATAAATTGGAGGTGATCAAGACACTAAGCACTTACAGAGTGTTCTATGTTCTGTGTTCTCACACGAAGATAATGGTTCACAGCAAACCCACGCGGCTCAGCCACTTTCAAAGTCCGTTCCTTCGTTGCTGTAGCAGCACCGCTGGTGATGTGTGCGTGCAGGAAACGTTTAGCGCTAATGCTATCGCTAGCTTTTGTCAACTCCTCAGATAGTTTTGAACAGTCACCACAGAGCCACATTAGTTATAGAAAAGACAAAACGATGGTCCTGATACTTCACAATCATGGCACAAAACTGACACCGACCAACACAAGATCATTTGCTACGAATATGTCACAGACATCCCGATGTTTCCTTTGGGCAGTGGAGAAGTAAAGGATCAAGTGCTAGTGAAAAAATGAATTATCTCTGCTGGCTGTCCTCTGTGTGCTTAACCTTGTTTGTACAGCAAACTGCATTTGGGGACAATAAAAGATTTATTTTCTTTGCTTTGCGCTGACCTCTGCGTGTTTTCTAACAGCGCTGTTATCTAAAATGAATACATAGAGGTGCATATTGGTCTGGAAGAGGGGAAGAAAGAAATGAGGCAGATGACCAGCAGGCTCCCTTCTCTGCCCCTCATCTTCCTTTGCGTTCTCTACCTGATCCTTTTCACTCCCTGCCATCTTATTCATCTCCCTCTACCTCCCCCTTTTCCTCCTCCTCCTCCTCCACCTCCTTCCGTGTCTCATTGTCAAACCATTACACTGTTCTGCTCAGCTGAAGCGCATCCATATATTCTTAAAGGGCTGGTTAAACTTAATCATTAGGCTAACAAGCTCCTCGCCATCCAAATGATCATCCACAGAATTAGAGGGATTTGTTCTGGAAGGTGAGCCAGTAACTGGGATGAGACACTGAAAGAAAGCAACGAGAGCTCAACATTTTCCTGCCAGGCCCAAATTAACAGAAAATCTTTGCAATTTAATCACTAGGAACAAAGATAAGCAACTTCACAAAGGTATAAGAGCTACGTATAGTATGTACAGTATACACAGTGTGCAAAAGCAACTTTTATTGATTTTGCACACTACATGCAAATAAAGCTGACATACAGAAAGAATTTGTGATTACACAAATTTGTTGAATGCTGCTATTGGCTGATAAAGGTTTCTAAGGTCTGGCTCTGTTTCATATATATCAGTAGTGAAGCATTTCTACTGCCAGCCTGACCAACACACACACACACACAGTTACACCTGAGGCTGAATGATTTCTCAAACAATATACAAAAGTGAAAAGCACTAAAACAGCCTGTGTATACGAGATACATATTGTCAGAAATGAAACATAAAGCCCTAATATTAAATGATACGGCTTTAAAAATTTAAACCAGCCAGTGATGTGCTGAGTTTGAACCCCTACCTGAATCGTCTAACGCTGGCCTTGGCTGGGGTTTGCAGACTTCTAGCCTTAGCTTTATCCCTATTCCTATCTGTAAAATAAGCCCTGTAAGAAGATAGCAACAGAAAATATCATCACTCCAAAGGTCTAAAACTCAAGCTGCTTCTCAAGGATAGGAAAACATGAAGACACAAGAGGCTGGTAGCCAGTAAAAAGTTGCTAATGGAGAACATCAAGCTATCAGTGTTGAAAGTGGAAGGAGTGCCAGAGTTTCCATTCTACCCTCTTATGAAGTGTCCCTGCTTTCACGCAGTTAATTGTCTTTATTGTCTGCAGTGCTCCAACCAATATATTATGCTAATGTCAGCAGCTACGCTTGCTATGTACTATTTATTTGCTCCCTGATAGCACTTCACGCACATACATGTTTTCTTTTAGACCATCTGGCTCTGCATGTATGACCTGCTTGGAAATGCATGTATGTACTAATTAATTAGTATAGCTCAGGAAGCAATTATACTGTGATATAACCTCCAATCCCCCCCAACACACACACTCTCTCTCTCTCTCTCTCTCTCTCTCTCCCTCTTAGTACTATTTCCATGGCACTTGAACACACTTCATTAGCTTTGATGTGTGGAAGAGTGAGCACCGGTCTGAGTTGCTGTAACTCAGCATCTGTCCTCGACTGCTGCTCAGATTGAAGACAGATTAGCAAGAGGAGTCGCATTTAGGGGTCACGCATCAAACAACAGAGTGGCCAAGGTTTGATGCGCTAATGCAAAAAAANAAAAAAAAAAAAAAAAAAAAAAAAAATTAAAAAATAAGCAGACGCAAAATAAGGCCTGTAGTGTTTGAACATGCCAAGGGACACGCATAACACACACAGCAGTTAGCTCGCTAAACACGACATTTTATTTTATTTATTTATTTTACTTAACCTTTATTTAACCAGGAAAAAACCTCTAGAGATTAAAAATCTCTTTCCCAAGAGTGACCTGGCCAAGACAGGCAGCAGCAGAAGTTACAGACAGAATAAAATAAAAAATGCATGCATTCATGGCTCATTCACATTTTCCTGGCAATGACGGTTTAGATGTGTTTTTAGGTCTATCAGTTCCATTCTGAGGTCTTCATTAAGCACCGAGCACATGTATGTGTGGTTATTAATGATGAACTGCAATAATTAGAGAACATTTACATATTAATATATGAATAAGTTTAGTCATTTTGGTAATGATTAATTTAAAACTTTGTAGATATTTTGCCATGCTAGAGTTGTCATTATGCAAGAGTGTTGATAAATTCTTAGCCTAGCAATGACCACTGGCTGTAATATTTTTTGTGTTTTTTGATACTTTAATCAACCCTTTAATTAAGACAACTACATTCATTTAAGTGATTAGAATTTACTTGTTCAGAATTGGTCTGTGAGTTGCAAAGGATGATTTGACCTGATTTGACCTTACACCACTGTAAGTACTTGAAAAAAAACACATTCTCACTTTTGCGTCCATTTTTTGGCTGTGGAGACTTTTTGGACAGCCAAGCCCAAACCATTTACAACCCAAACCAGGAAAGCCCAATGCTGCACCTGACCTGATCTGATCTGCACTTATCCATCCATCCATTTTCTTCTGCTTATCTGGGACCAGTTTTTGGTGGCAGTAAGCCAAGCTAGGTAGCCCAGATGTCCCTTCTCCAGCTCCTCCTGGGAGACTCTGAGTTTTTCCAGGCCAGATGGGATATGTAATCCCTCCAGCATGTTCTGGGTCTGCCCCAGGGTCTCCTCCCAGTTGGACNGCCAGATGGGATATGTAATCCCTCCAGCATGTTCTGGGTCTGCCCCAGGGTCTCCTCCCAGTTGGACATGCCCAGAAAACCTCCAAAGATTTTAATAATTCCAAATGTGCCCAGGATGGGGTGGTAGAATATCCATCGTTCATAGTTTTTTTCATAGTTTTGGTAGGCCATCCACAGTTCAGGTGGAGGAATCCTATTCAGATATCCAAACCACCTCAACTTACTCCAATGTGAAGCAGCAATGGTTCAACTTTAAGTCTCTCCTGAATATCTGAGCTCCTCACCACGATCCCTACACCTGAGCCCAGGCATCCTTCCAACAAAATCATTTCAGCCATTCGTATTCGCGATCTCATTCTTTCAGTCACGACCCAAAGCTCACGACCACAGGTAAGGACTAGAATGTAGATCGACTGGTAAACTGAGAGCTTTGCTTTCAGATCCAGCTCTCTTCACGATGACAGTTTGATGTAATGCTGCATTACTTCAGGCACCACACCAGTCCTGTCAACATCATGGTCCATTTTGCCATCATTCATGAACAAGACCTTGAAATACTTGAACTCCTTCACTTGGGGTCATTCTCAACCTGGAGGGAGCAATCCACCTTTCCCTGCATAGCCTCAGATTAGGAGGCGCTGATTCTCATATCGACCACTTCACCCTCTACAGCAAAACATCCCAGTTTGAGCTGGAGGTCACACTCTGAGGAGGCCAGCAGAACCACATCATCCGCAAAAAGAAAAGATGCAATCCCGAGACCCTGTATCAGACACTCTCCGCCCCTTGGCTGCACCTTAAGATTCTGTTCATGAAAATTACAAATAGAATCGGTGACGAAACACAACGCTGGCGGAGTTCAACTCCCACTGAGAATGTGTTGGACTTCTTGCCGAGAATATGGACACAGCTCTCACAGCGGCTTTACAAGGACTGGATTGCTCATAGGAGAACCTTGGCACCCTGTACTCCCGCGAGACATCTGAGGGACCTGGTCATAACCTTTGTCCATGTCCACAAAAGAACATGGATGGGCATATTCCCATGACCCCTCCAGTATCACTGTAAGGGTGAAGAGCTGGTCCACTGTTCTGTAACCAGGATGGAATCTGTATTGTTCCTACTGAACCTGAGGTTTAATAATCGCCAGTTATCTCTAAATTAATTCTGGACTCAATCAGACTCATTAATGCAGGACTGCAACTCCACCCACATTCAAATTTATAGCTCCACATTCAGTTTAAAGGGGATATATTTTTAACTTCAGAATTTAAAAAAAACAAATGAGGCTAAACAGTTGTTCTGTTTTGGTAGATTTTGTTCTCAGTATCTTTGAGATGATGTTGCACCTGTGTTCCTGCAGGTGTCAGTGAGTTTCATCAAAGAAGACCTGCCTAGCTTGGCTAACAAAAGCTAATACATTTGTTGCACTTTGTATATGTAGCAAAGCCACTGACAATGTTAACATTAATGCAAGTTAAGATGGAAGTAGATTATGTTGAAATAGAAACAGGATCACCTCTCAGGTAAATTTTTCTGTCTTAAGTATCAACTCTTCTGTATTAGATGAGTTGCATGTATATTGCATGTATATTTAAGTCTTATTTTCTTGTTGGTTTTATAGGACAAGAAGCTATTCATAAGCTACAGTCAGTCTGTGCCAATGCCAAATGTTTGCATGCATGCACATACATTGTAGGTGCTCCTGTATATTTGTATAGGGGGTTGCATCAATGAGTATCTCAGTTGAATATATTGAATATATTAACTTATGCAATGAGTTATTTTATATCTCATGTCAAGGCAAGTGTTCGTATGTCAGTTTCAACGTGTAATTTATCATGAAACAGCAGTAGAGCATGCCTAGCAGTGTCTACTTACATGAACCTGTGACTGTGAACATGAATCCCATTAACATGTGATAAAGAGAAAATGTGTAAAGGAATGTGGAGGAGCGGTGGATGCTGCACAGGTCAGTCCAGGAAATGAGCAGGAGATTTGTCTGCATTCCCTGCATTTGTAGTAAATATTTTAAAAACTTTTCAGAATTATGTTCAAACATTGAACATAATAATTTTGGTTGAAGGAGATGAACGTAGAGTTTTGACATGATGTGTGTGTGTGCATGTGCGTATGTGTTTGTTTGTGTGTGTGTGTGTGTGTGCTGGAGGTCAAGACTACAAGATGCGTGTTTGGATTTTTTGTTTTCATTTTCATGTTGCTCACTCCTGCTTGCTCTATGCATATTCATGGCAAGCCCAGGCTGGGCGGTTGCAGTGGCAGCAGTGACACTGGAGGTCGGGGGGAGGGGNGAGGCGTGCTTGTCGGAGTGTGTCGCATTTCCAGACCAGCGAATTTTTTTGATTAAAGTCCCTTATCCGTTTTATCATGCATATCCTCACTCTGATTAAAGTGATCGGAGTCTGACACTCACAATGTCAGAGCAGGGAACCCACAGCACCACCCTCTCCTCTCTGTTTCTCTCTCTCTCTCTCTCTCCCCCTCTCCTCTTTCTCTCTCTATCTATGTCACACTCTCTCCATCTCTTCGATGTCTCTTTATACCCCCATATCCCCGCTCCCCATGCATGCTTGGAATGTATAAATCTTAGGTTGGAGACTGAAGATACCGCCGTCCCACTAACATCTACAGGAAATGCCAGCATGTGGTCTGGCACTGATCCCTTGTTATAAAACAACTTCTTTTGTTTTATAATCCCATAATCTGGCATTACAATTTTTTAACAAGAATTTCTTTGATTAATACAAAGATGTCATAAAGCATGATTCTTAAATGCATCAAAAATGCTAAAATGCTTCAAAATCCAACACTCATAGGTATTGAAAAAAAAAATATATATATATATATTGTACGTCACACAACCTTTGTTAATACTGGATTATTGGTCACTGCAGCCTCTGCACAGAATTCAGAGTCCTACAAGTTCCTTCATCCAAAAACATGCAAATATTAAATAGCACAAAAAAAAGATGCTATCTCAAGGATGAAATATAAAGCTGAATGTATTAAAATAGAATACAAAGGTAAAAACAGGATGATTTAAATAAATAAATAAATACATTTATTTGCAACCCTCTGGTTGCAAAACAATCGCTGAATGACACCTAAAACGTTGCACCAGATTGTTTTTTTCATCAGTTTTTTTTTTTTTTTNTTTTTTTTTTTTTGTTTTTTTTTTTGTGATGGGGATAAACAGTTGTTTGTGTTGTGGCCCAACATAATAAATTAAAGATAACTACTATTAGTTCTTTTTTTTACCAGAATGAGGGGAGAGAATCATGAGCATTAAGAATGGCAGATGGAAAAGGTGAATGGAACTGACTATTGATTGAATCGTGCCTTCGCAGCATTTCATAGCACAGAGATTTACATATAAGTGTATGAAAAAGCTGCTAATGAATATAGAATTGAATAACAATGAATAACAATATTAAATAGGCCATGGTATAGGTTATCATGTCTAACACCTAGAAGCAGACAGGCATAATTTCCATGTGATGCACATGGGTTCATATTGCTTCACCTACTTCATTCATGTTGCCATGAAACCATCTTATTTATTATAGGCTGAATGATTTAAGAATCCACAGGCTATTAACAGCTGCAAAGCAGAAATCTTAAAGTTAAAATAAATTGCAGTGGTGTTCCTTTGCATTCTGCTGATGCATGTTGTTACTCTGGTGCCTTAAATGTGTATTTAGATGTGACAAAGCCATTTTTTCACTTGGCGTGGCCTACAGTGCATTATTATATCTGTTGACATATGTGTCATCTCATAACAGTGGTTATTAGATTTAGTGCATGAATATGTTATTTTGAAAACATTCAGGAAATACTGTGCATATCCGGTGGATGGAGATGGTTTCACCTCCCAAAGATTACTTTGCATTATCTTTAAAAAAAGGAAAATGACTTGTTTGCATTTGCTCTCATGTGAAAACAGTATCTGATGAATATCTCAGTACACATTACCACAATATATTGTCTTCTTTCATTCCTTCACACACGCACAAATGTCACTCAGTGATGGAGAGCTAAATTAAAGCAGGAGTCTTTAAGAATGTCACCCCATGAAGAAAGGATGCATGTGGAGTGCACTGGGAGTGAGCGTTTCTCTTATAAACACATGCAAACACACACTTTCTCTCCCACACAAACACACACACGCCTGATGAAACAGCTGGTCCAGACACAGTCGAGACCATCCAATCGGAAATAGTAATTAATGGCATTAGAATATTGCACAGTTTGATGCCACTGAGGGACTGGATGACTTTAAAATGTGCAAATCTACAAACTTATCTGACCTAGCGATGGGTGGCTTTCCACCCCCTCAGCTAAATAGATTAATTATCTGCAGGGCCTGGTGCTGTCATTGAGAGCCACATGGATATCAGATCAGCCAAAGTACTGCTGGAAAGCATTCTTTCTGCTAATGACTACAGTGCTGCCGCTGCTTACGAATATGTTTACCCAGAGATTCTTGGTGAGCAGCGGGACTCATATGCATGCCACTGATACAGCCAAGAAAAGTTAGCATGGAAAAAAAAGCCTAACTTAACTCCTCCATGGACATGCTGTGCAATGTGGAAGTTCAGGAGACATTCGTAGTAAAGATGCAGAATCTTCATTTAATAAATACAAAAATTATATATAGACACACACACAAACAGTGTGGTCCAAAAGTCTGAGACCACATGTAAAATCTGTGATGTTTTCCATGTAAATGTGGAAATAATCAGAAGCTCTGTGGCACATCGTTACATCATGCTGATAACTTGGCTCATCAGGTTTTTACAGATGTGTGGAGTCCATGATGCTGTCATTAAAGCACAGCAATAACCAGCTACAATGACTCCTCTCTGTGTCAGGAGAGGAGAGTCCTCCTCTGAGTGGAAATACACAATGCACATTTTATATTTTATTTGCACACTTACAACAATATCCTGTCTTTAAGTTCCTACACTGTTTTATTCTCTTTTATTTAGCATAGTATCAGTGTTCTGTCTTTTACCTACCTCTGAGTTGAAATGCACAATGCACATTTCCACATTTTTACATTCAATTTGCACATTGATGGCAATAGCAATAGCTTAATTTATTTATTTATTTTTTTCTGTTCCACTTTATTTAGTATAGTATCAGTGTTCTTTTTTTTTTTTTTTTTTTTTTTACCTTCCTCAGTGTGTGCATTTCTTGTAATTGCTGCTGCAACACTGAAATTTCCCCTTGGGGATAAATAAAGTACTACTCTATCTCTAAAGCAAAAGCGGGGCATACCAAATACAAAGATATTCTGACATTCATGGACATTTTTCAAAGATTCAACTTTTTGCTCTCATTGTTAAGATGATACTATCATTTGGAATGAAAAATCTGGTATTAAATTAAAAAAGAAAGCAAAATAGAAGCATTTTCCAGTGGTCTCAGACTTTTGGACCCCACTGTGTGTGTGTGTGTGTGTGTATATATAAATATCATTGATTTTTTTTCATGCACATGATACTGCCAATGTGCATTTTGTGTGCAGAATGCCTTTAGGTATAGCAGTATCTGAATGCTGCAGAGGCAGTGGGTATGTTCCAAAGCATTACATCCAAGGAACGGACAAATCATCGGAGATTTTGACAACCAATATGGAAAAAAAGAGGAAAAATAACAAGGCAAATGGAAAAAAAAAAAAAAAAANGGAAAAAAAAAAAAAAAATAGGCCCCAAAGTCCCAGAAAATGGAGAGAGCAAAGGATCTCTGGGGTAAGTATTAGTTGTCACCCCATGATCAAATAGTACAGGCCGGGAAGCGACCAGAGAGCCTGCGCCTGGGCAAAAAGAAATATAAAGTCCAGATTTAATTCTGATACGGAGAAATAGAATTTCAAAGCTGGATGTCTTATCGTTGGCATGTCCCTTTGCCGGACTGATTTCCCTAGCAAAAGCCTGTCAGTGCTATTATGTTGAACATGGAACCAATTTACTGCGCTGGCTAAACAGGGTTACCAGTGCTCTTGTACCCCCTAAATGTTTGAAGTTATCACACAGTGGGAAAAATAGCATTTTGAATGTTTGGGGGCGGTGGGGGTGGGGGCCGCTGCAGGCCGGCTCAGACGGGAGTGGACTGTAATTGAAAAGTATCAATCAAAAACAAGGCACAGGCCAAGGAGGGGAAGCTATTATGTTAACCCAGTCGCTGGAGCACTGGAATAGCCCAAATGCATTTCTTTTGTATTGGTAATGCTTCCTTGCTCTCCGAGCCTCTAAGCTCTGTGACCGGGACTTCGTATCTCCAGGACGGACGGCAGCAAGGAGGGGAAGGAGGGGATTATCAAGTGGAGCATGCGGCCATTACCGTCCTGTTTCATGATGCTATCTGCCCTCTGAGATAAGCAAGCCGGCTGGTCAGACATTTCCAATTTCTATACATGAGAGATGAAGACCTTGCGCTTCTGCTCGCCTTCACCTTTTTTTTTTTTTTTTTTNTTTTTTTTTTTTTTTTATGTTATTATATTTTTACCCGGCCCCTAACACTGCCCTCTCTGTATATTACAAGTGTCCTTTCATGTGCTGCTGTAGGCTGGCTGACCCACTGCCTGCAGCAATCAGCTAAACTTCAGAGAATAACTTTGCTTTGTGTGAGATTGTGATAAGCTGAAGGAGCAGAACAAGAAGTGATGAAGAGGAAGGGGCTGAGGATAAACAACAGATGTAAATGAACTTTCTTTGTGACAAGAGGAGCCAGCTTTATCATAATTTATCTAAAACATACAGTAGCTTTAGCAGTTCCATTTCAGTTGTCAGGTCCGACACTTCGCACACATTTCTGTTCCTGTGTTTTTAACTTAAGATTCTAAAATGCAAACCAATTGAGGAAAGGTGTATTTCTACTAGAAGCACCAGAGCAAATCTTTATTTTATGCTGAACCACGCTTGTTGTGTTTTGGCCATGACTGCTCTGATTACAGACAGGGACAAACACAGCTATTCAAATGGACGTCAGACCTCAAAGGATCAGTGGACAATTTCCTCTGTTCATGGAAAAAAGGATATTTCTCAGGTACTGGTATTCCCTTGTGGTGCCTCCCTTTTTTTCTAGGGTCTCAGAATAGATTTCTAGATCTATTAACATATAAGAAAGCTCAAATGCTCAAATCATATAGCCAGTGTTTTATTTTATTTTTATTTATTTATTTTGTTTGTTTTTTTGTTTTTTAACCAAATAGCCTTAGTTAAGGACACACTTAAGTCAAGGTCAGGCTTAGAGCCAGAAAAATTATGCATCCTCCCTTGGTCTGAAGCAAAGCATGGGCTCACCATGTATGAAAATGTGAAAATGAATTGTTTTACAAGTTTTATCTCCTAGAAATGGGACACCACAGAGATCTAGCGAGCCAATTTCGGTGGTGCTGTCATAGCATGTGAAAAGAGCAGGCATACATTTCAATATCTTCATGCTGGAATTTACATTGGAAAGGAGAGCAGGGACTGATGCTGTAATGCAGCTGTTGTCTCTGGTGTTTTGCTAAGATTTTATAATGCCAGCGGTTATTGGAAAAAAAATGCTTTTGAATACACTTATCCAGGGTTGAAGAAATTTGTATCATTCTCCAGTAACCTCAACAGATTCTACCAGAAATAGCTCCCCTTATCCGCTTCCTTAGAATTTAGTTTCGTAAGTGATGGATTAGTTACAGCAAGGCCCACAATACTCATGCAAAAATCAAATCAGCTATCAAACAGTTAAATGTGCTCATGACCTGATAAGATCTTAAAGACCTTAAATTCTCACAATTATCTGGTCAACAAAGTCAGCATCTCTATGAGCAGCAAATGAACGTTTCCTCAAAATCTTGAATGGATACAGACAAAAGATGCAAGTTTATGCAATATCATGAAAACTCTACTTAAAGCCATGAAGGCCATTCATGTTAGCACAGGTAGAGAGGACAGGAAGGTGGGGAGGCAGGGTTAGGGATGGCTGTAGCTGGTGGGTAAATAGGAAAATACTGACATAGACAAAGGATGGAAGGTTGGTGGGGATGGAATTGCCTAAATATAGTAGGTAGGAGGAAGGTGGGATGGTAAACGATAGGCGGTTGTCAGTGATGAAGGTAGGGCTGCAGGTAGGAAGGTGGAGACACATTAAATGAAACACTTCTTCTTTTCCTTTCGGCTTTCCCTTCAGGGGTCACCACAGCGAATCATCTGCCTCCATCT